>JAYRCH010000862.1:0-17500 GCA_037179445.1 Phengaris alcon alcon
TCCTGACTTAACTTTTCTACCCCACTCATCAGCTCCACTGCCTTATTTAAATTCTCTTTACTTTCTTTTGCCAATTTTTGATTTATCTGCTTTATTTCCTCTACCTTATTATTTATCTCCCCTTTAATTCCCTTATTTTCTTTTATAATATCTTGATTTAATTTATTTATTTCTTTAAATTTATTAGCTGTTTCCTCTTTTATTCCTTGACTTAACTCTTTTACCCCCTTTATTAACTCGACTGTCCTATTTAGATTTTCCTTACTCTCTTTTGCTGATTTCTGACTTATCTGTTTTATTTCTTCCATCCTACCATTCAACTCCCCTTTCATATCCTTACATTCTTTTTTAACATCTTGGTTTGATTTATTTATCTCTCTTGTGATTGTTTCTATTGTTCTTTCATTCATCTCTATTACATACTTTACCATACTTTCCTCCTTTTTGATTATCAAATGTTTCAATCTTCCATATATCTCGAGAAGCATTTCTTTAGTATCGTGTTCTCTCATATATTTTTGGTTCGATTCACAATCCTCATCATACTGCACTTCTACTTCCCTAGTTTCCCTAGTTTCTCTTTCACTCCGTTCCTCCGCGTTACTTGTTTTCCTATTTTCCTTCCTACTTAATAACGCGAACTTCCCTATATGGTCAGAAATCTTTGTAAGATTATCTGCCAAACCAAACTTTAACTCGCTTTTCATATTCCTAGTTTGGTTCAGCAGACAGATACTGCTCCTGACCATACTGGAAGTTTCGGCCAGAAGGGCTTCGAGGGGACTGTCTGGGTTTCGGGGGGTGCTAGTTTCCATTAGGTGCCGGCCACTGTCTCCACTACTACTACCATCAGAACCCGGCTCCTCCTTGGATAGTCTATTTGGGTTCGCGGGGTTTTTACTCTGTGGGGTGTGAACCATTGCCATTTTAGTTGCTTTAAATATGTGTGTGTATAATTCCTAATGTAATGCAAAAGTGCAAAAATGTAAAAATGTAAATGTGTATATGTCCGCTTATGTGTTTAAAATAATTGTATTGTACAGTGATTAAAATGTAGGCTATGATTTAATTGGGGGAACGCGTCAAGTGTAAATTTGTAAATGAATTATTTAATATTAAATATAATTATAATATAATAAAGTCGTATGATCGTATTTATATGTCTAAAAAAGTCTGGTCTTAGCCTAACAACTGCACCAAAAATGATGCAGTTGGTCCTCGATCCGTGCCAAGTGTCCTAAGTTATCTTAAAAACTAACAGCTGCGCCAAAAATGACGCAACTGGTCTGGAGAATTAATATCTTAGCTAGTATGTATGACTTAAAAGTCTATCACAGTCCACTGTCTCACAACTCGTTTTTCACAGCCAAGATACTACTATCCTACGCACTAACCTAGCAGCTGTGCCAAAAATGGCACAGCTGGTCTTATCTAATTTTTAGCTATATTTTGCAATTTTTTGACGTCTTTCGTCGGTCAACGTTCTTACGATTAGCCTAAGATTCAGTTTAATTTTTATATTTTACAGTGTTTGTACTATTTTAGTGTTTTTAAGTCTATTTATTAATAATTACGTAGTTTATAAAGCTAAAATGAATGCCTGTTGATTTATAATAGCAACAGAAACGCTATTTAGGTCAACTCCGCCCACATCGAGGTTTACGCTTTGCCGTGTCTCGGGGGCGGGGCTGCACTGCGGATTGTAGTCCGGGATCCCAAGTTATTTTTAAATATTGTTTTTGATTTTTGTGTATTTATGTTTAGTTTTTATTTTCTACTTTTATTTTATATGTATGTATATATATCTGGTTTATTTATATATCTGGAGGTTTATTTAAATGAGTTTTTAGGGTTTTAGAATTATGTAATATGTGTTATTTATACTATTTTTAACTGTTTTATATATTATTTAGCTTTATCTAGTGTCCGATTTAGTGTCTACTTTTGATGTATTAACTTACTGTTTTTAATGTATATTTAATACTAATTTCTTTACTGAAAAAACTTTTTTAGAAGTAGTTAGTCGACTCAGGCTCTCGGGCCATGGACCGCCCACATCGAACGTTATTTAGGTCGACTCCGCCCCTATCGAGGTTCGCTCTTTGCCGTGTTTCAAGGGGGCGGGGCTTAGTAGTCCGGGATCAAACAGTTATTTTTAGCACTTTTTATTTTAAGTTAAGACACGGTTTATATTTAGTTTTGTTATGTTTTGTGTGTATGTGTGTTGTATAAAAGCTCGCTTACTATTTTTGTTTTAAATTTTTAAAATATCAAGGTTTTTAGTTTTATATAATATGTGTTGTTTATACTATTTTACCTATTTTGTATGTTTATTTAGTTTTAGTTTAGTTTTAATGTGAATGTTTATTTAATGAGTTTACTATTAAACTATTTTAGCTAATTATTTAATAATTTCTTTTTCGAAAAAATTTTTTATATGGGTTCGTCCGCCTCGGGCTCTCAGACTCAGACCGCCCACGTCGCGCTGTGTGGCTCCAGGGGCGGGGCTTACTGTTGCTATGCTCCACGAGTGCGAGCAGGTCAGGCGGTGTAGGCGTTGACTCTGTCCGTGCCGCTCGCTCCTATAGGTGTTCTCGAATGTTCCGAGGATATAGTCCGAGGGTTGCGGTATTTTGCACGAGTAGTTTATGTAAAGTTTATTGTACGTTTACGTTAGTTAGATTAAGGTTTTTATATTAATGTATTGCCTAGAGTTTTAGTTTACTATTTTATTTTATTATTGATTATTTTAGAATTTTTTATTACCCTATGTTGGTACAAGTTTGTGCTATTTTGATGGTTTTTTACTATTTTTAATTATTATTTTATTATGTTGCTAATATAGACTATTTATAAACTATTTATTTGATTTTTAGGATACTTATTATGTGTATTATTTTAGGATCTTTTTATCGATTTAATATTACTTTTATTTTTCAGCAAACCCTCGGCCTATTAGACTGCACACGTCGCGCAGCAGGGCGCCGAGGAGGGGGCGGAGCTTGCTGTTTCTATGCACCACGAGAGCGAGTGAGTCAGGCGGTGTGGGCGTTAACTCTTTCCGTGCCTCTCGCACCTATGGACGTTCTCGATCGTTCCAAAGGATTGTAGTCCAGGGGTTGCAGTATTATACGTGAGTAGTATATGTAAGGTTTTTTATATATTTATATTAAGCTAAATTGAGATATTTTTATTTATGTATGGCCTATAGTTTTTATTACTTATTTATTATTTGTTTAATTAATATCCAATTTTTATTTACTTAAAATTTTAAAACCAATTTGTACTATTTTAATGTTTTCCTAATTCGTTTAACTATTATTTTATTATATTATTAATGTGGTATATTTATTTAGTTTTTTAAGGTATGTTTTAAGTATGTTATTTTAGAGAATTTTTATCAATTTTAATATTGCAATATTTTACAGTCAACTCTCGGCCTATGGGACCGCCCACAAAGTACAGCACAGCGTTTGGGGGCGGGGCGAGTGGACTTGACGATGGTAATCCTTATTAGGGTTGCCCCTTTTACTTACTATGCTCGGTTTATCTATTAGATAAACGTTCGTTAACTTTGATAATTAATAATATTTTTGTATTAAGTTTTTAGATGTTTTAATGTTTGTTTTATACTTTGTCTGTATGGCTAGGGTTATACTTGAGTTTTTATTTCTAATTTAGATATTATACGGTATATTATACTATTTTGTTTTTAGTATTTAGCTAGTTTATGGTATTTTGTTTAGTGATGTATGTATGTATGCTTACGTATATGCGTATATTATGCTTACATATATTATTGGTTTATATATATATATACTAAAATTGATGTGTATATGTTTGTTAGTTGTTATTTATTCCCTATTTATATTATTTTTGGTTATTTTAACTTTTTTATTATTATATATAGTTTATATTTAGGTTTTTAGAATGTTTTATTACTATGTATTATTACTTATTTACTTACTATTACCTGGTATAATATTTTGTTTTAATTAGCTCAGTTTTTTTTTTTTACTTTTTATATTTCAATTTAACTTATTTTTATACTATTTTTATATATATATGTATTATGTAATGATGTTTATTTATATACAGTCTTTCTATATAATGTTATTTAATTGATTTACTCAGTTTATTACTTTTTTTTTTTTTTTTTTTTTTTTTTTTTTTTTTTTTTTATATTTTAATTTTAACTTAATTTTTTATACTATTTTATATGTATATATGTATCTGCGGTTATATATAAAAACTTCTACCCTTCCTCCTATATACTCCTAATTTTTTTTTTGAGATTTAAAAGTTACTTTTTAGGGTTAATAATATTGTGTTTTGTTATATTTTGTGTTTTATGTATTTAGTTTATGTATTTATATTTGTATATAACTGTTTTTATGTTTATATATTACTATTTTAGTTATTTAAATTTAGTTGGACATACATACACACAATTTTTAAAACAAATTATCGACCGGCGAAAAACGTCATTTGCAGCCCTGAAATCCGTAGGTTCCACCCACTTTGTGACGTCACTTTTTTGACTCTTAAAATGCAATTTCCAAAGTAGTTACCTGATAGATTCTGTCTAAACTTTATACACTTGTTTCGGTTAGGTTAGGTTAGGTTAGGTTAGGTTAGGTTAGGTTAGGTTAGGTTAGGTTAGGTTAGGTTAGGTTAGGTTAGGTTGGGGCTCAGCCAGTTCGTCCTCGTTCGTGGCCCTGGGCAACGCTTGGGTGCGCCACCTCGTCTTTTGCGGGGTGAGGTACTCACGCGGCTGAAGGCTGGCGCTATCTCTTTCTTCTCTATCTTTCACCACCTATTTTGTTTAACTTTCTTGTTTTTGCATTACTTTTATTTTGTTTTTCTATCTTTCACCACCTTTTCTTTCATCTCTAACTATCTTTCCTTTTAATTTAACTCTTCTGATGGGGGAGCTCACCCCCGAAAAAAGAGACCGCGACCCGGGGTGTCGGCGTTTTGGAGTATGGATAGTCGTAATGTGAAAAGTTTCTCCGGGCGGGTCCCGACGTCAGTCGGGGAATCCCGCACTGTGTCCGAAGAGTCTTCGGGCACAGTCTGGCCCACGTATACGGAGGGTGCCAACATTGCGAGGACGGATGAGAGGGCCGTTGCGACGGCGAGTGTAGTGGAGGTAGGCGCGACTACGCGCGCGAGTTCGAAGCCGGTGCCCCTTGCCGCGCCGGCGGCGGACTTGCTCACGGACGAGGATGTAGACTTTAGCAAGCCGCAACCCAACGGCTACGAGCGGATGCTAAAGCTCCTACAAAAGAAGAAGTTGAGGGGCGACAACGATCTGCCGCGCGTGCTGCTTACGCGCGACGTGATCATGCCGCCACCCAAACACGGAAATGACTTCCCTGACAGAGACAGCGAGGACTATCTCTCGGACTCCAGTTGCATGACGGACATGTCGCTGGACTCCGAGGGATTGCCCGCACCCACCGGACGAACGACCCCCCTAAAGAGGCGGTTAAACCCGGACGAAGACGTAGCGGCACCGTCTACCAGTAAAGGTGCGGTGCCTAAGGTCAAGAGAGGACGCGGCCGGCCTCCAACTACCGGCCAGTACGTCGGCTTGGCCAGAGCTCAGGCGGAGCTCAATAGAGAGAAGGCGGAGAGTCTCCGACTCGAAGCGGAGAAGGAGGTTGTCGAGAAGGTGAGGACGGCGAGAGAGACGCGAGTTTCCCTCTGCGCTGGCTCTGCGCCGCCTGACACACCGGAGCAGACAAACGCGGCCATCACGGCAAGCGTAGAGAGGTCCCTGGAGACAATAGCAATGGTTGCCTCCAGGTCCTCCAATTTGAAGGGGACATTTCAGCGGTTCCTCAAGGAGGCGGTCAATAACATCCGAACGGCCGTCACCGAACTGAGGGGCCGCTGTGAAACGGACGAGCTGCGGGCCCTAGAAGCGCAAAATGCGCGGCTCCAGCAGCAGATCGATGCCATGCGTCGAGAGATGGAGGAATTGCGGCGCCAGGCTACCAGGCCCGCTACCCAAGACGTGCAGCAGCTGTTGTCGGAGGTCTCGCGCTCCAATATCGAGACCTTCGGCAACATGCTAAATGCAAGGCTCGCCGGCCTGGAGGACAGACTCCCGCCGGAGCCCAGAAGACGACCCCCGCTGGCGGCGGACAGTGCTACTGTTGGCACCACGCCAGCGCCGGCGGTACAAAAGACGAAGGCGCCGAAGCCGAAAAAGGCAAAGGCGCCCACGTACGCGACAGTGACGGCGCAGGTTGCGGCGGCCCCAAAAGAGGCACCGCCTGCACCCGCCCCGCCAAACGCCCCAAAGGCTAAAAAGAAGACGAAAAGAAAGCGGCCATCAATGGCCGCTCAGGAGTCGGCGCAAGGGGAGACCAACAACCCCTCCCCCGCCGAGGCCCCGTGGACCACTGTCCAGCGTAAGGACAAGAAGAAGAAGGGGACGGCTACTCCATCCAAAGCCGCCCCTAAGAAGAAGAAAGCAAGACTGCGCGCCCCCGTCACTGCGGCCGTTACCCTCACTCTAGAGGAAAAGGCTGCGGAGAAAGGGGTCACGTACGCCACGCTGCTGAAGGAGGCCAGAGCAAAAGTCGATCTTGGGGAATTTGACATCCCCAAGCTCGGCTTCCGCCTCGCAGAAACTGGTGCGCGCGTGCTCACCATCGACGGTGAGCGGGCGCAAGAGAAGGCGGACGCCTTTGCAGACAAGCTCAGATCCGTCCTTAACCCGGAAGTAGTGAGAGTCGGCCGCCCGGTCAAATGCGCAGAGCTGCGCGTCACCGGGCTGGACGACTCAGTGACGGCCGCCCAAGTCATCCTGGCGGCGTCACAGGAAGGAGGATGCCCGACCAGCTCCATCAGGTCGGGCAAAGTTGTGATGGGACCGAGAGGAGACGCATCCTTGTGGATGAGCGTCCCCGTCGCGGCCGCTAAAAAGCTGCTCAGCTCTGGGCGGCTTCGCGTGGGCTGGGTCTCGGCAAAGGTGGTGCTGCTGGCCGCGAGGCCAAAGCGGTGCTACCGATGCCAGGACACCGGCCACGTCGCGGCGAAATGCCAGTCCTCGGTGGACCGCAGCCGGAGCTGTTTCCGCTGCGGGAAGCCGGGGCATAAGGCGGCAGAATGCGGAGCGGATCCGCACTGCTCGCTCTGTGAGGCCACTGGCAAGCAGGAGGTGGCACACGTGCTGGGGAGCGGCGGCTGCGTCTTCGCAAAGCCGCCCCCTAGCGGGAAAGGGAAGCGAAAGGCTCCCTCCAGGGCCCGGCTCAAAAAGCCGCAAGCCCAAGGCGCAAGGGTGGTTCCACCTGCCCCCGCCGTAATGGAGGTTGAAGCGTAGGCCCGTGGGTGGTGATCGGGGGATCACCGCCCACAGCATGGGCCCCGAGATGACAAGCTCCCCAATGCCCGGGGAGCTCTCGGAGAAGGAGCCGGTTGCGGCTAAGGAAGTGGGCCGGTTGCGGCAAGCGCTGCGGGGCCGTGGAAGAATGCTTTGCGATTCCCACGGCCCCGTTAAAGGCGCTGAAGAAGGGCATCGGGGGGTTTTAGACGGTAAACCCCGGCGCACTCCATCTCGCGCCGGGGGAGCCCGTCATACCCCTGCCGCCCTCCCCCGGGGGCGGCGGGGGATACGTAACGTATTTCCCCCCGTCAAAAAAAAAAAAAAAAAAAAAAAAAAAAAAAAAAAAAAAAAAAAAAAAAAAAAAAAAAAAAAAAAAAAAAAAAAAAAAAAAAAAAAAAAGGTTAGGTTAGGTTGGGGACGATACCGGTTCCTCCACGTTGGTGTCCCTGGGCAACGCCTGGGTGCGCCACTCCGCTCTCTACACGGGGTGAGGTACTCAGGCGGCTGAACGCCGGTCTTTCTCTATCTTTTCACCACCTTTTATAGTTTACTCTTCTTTTGCATTATTTTATTTATTTCGTCTATCTTTCAACACCTTTTCTTTCTATCTTTTCTCTTTTATTTATTCTTCTGTGCGTGTGTGTTAGGTTTTGCGTGTTAGGTTTTGTTCTGCATGGTGATGGATGGGCTTTTACGGCCCCTAATCCTTGGATTGTGGTGCCCGGCCTTGGGATGCGTGGCGAACGGGTGGTTTCGTCGTGAGGGCACTGGGGCAGAATCACCCCTATCTGATCGGGCCAGAAATCAGTCCACAAATGACAGTTATGGAGGTCCGTATTATGAAAACAACTCCCCGGGTGGGTCCCAGCGATGGGGAATCCCACACTCCCGCTTCGGCGGGGGATCGGCCCGTGTATACGGGGGGGCCACATAGTACGTTAGCGGAGGAGGAGAAGGCGGGAGAAAGAAAGGAGGAAGGCGCGACGGCGCAAAACAGCCCGAGCTCGGCGCACCTAACCGCGTCGAGAACGGACCTTCTGACGGATGAGGAGGTTGATTTTTCTCAGCCGCAGCCTAATGGAGTGAAGCGGCTGTTGAGACTCCTCCAAAGGAAAAAAGAAAGGGGAGACACTGAGGGACTCGCGCGCGTCCAGCTAGAACGCGACCTCAGAATCCCGTCCTCCGATGATGAGGTAAAGGACATGGCGCGCGTGCCGCGCGTAGTGTTGCGCGACGTAATGGCACCGCCGCCCAACCATGGACCTGGATCTATGAGAGATAGCGACGACTATCTCTCCGACTCCTCGGTCTACAGCGCTATGTCGCTGGAGTCCGGGGAGTCCACCACCGGATTTGACAAACCTCGTAAGAGGAAACCCGATTTTGACTCGGTACCGTCCTTCAGTAGTGGGGCGGTACCAAAACCCAAGAAAGGACGCGGCCGGCCACCAACGACCGGCCAGTACGTTGGCCTGGCTAAAGCACAGGCTGACTTAAACAGAGCGAAGGAGGAGGCTATTCGGCTTCAAGCCGAGGCTGAGGTAGCAGAAGTAGCGAGAACGGCAAGGGAGACGCGAACATCACCCCGCGCAACCCCCGCCACTATCGGAGATGAGGTGTCGGAGCAGTCGAGCGCTGCCCTGGCCAAAACCGTGGAGGCTTCGCTAGGCGCCATTACAATGGTCGCCGTGAAGTCCTCCAACCTTAAGGGCACGTTTCAGAAGTGCCTCAAGGAATCGGTCGCGACTATAAGAGCGGCTGTCGCAGAGATGAGAAGCCGCTCTACCACCGAAGACTTGGCGAGGTTGGAAGCCCAGAATGCGCGGCTTCAAGAGCAAGTGACCAGAATGGGTCAGGAGCTTGAAGAGCTGCGCAGACGGGCTTACAACACCCGCCCCATACAAGAAGAAATGCGCGAGCTGTTGGCGGAGGTCTCTCGATCTAATTTAGAGACCTTCGGCAACATGCTCAACGCCAGGCTAGCAGGTTTGGAGGACCGTCTCCTACCGGAGCCCCGGAGGCGTCCACCGCTGGCGGCAGATGCTGCAAACATCAGTGTCAGCGCTGCGCCGGCGAACACCGGAAATAAAAAGGCGCCGAAACCCAAAAAGGTGACGGCGCCCTCATACGCAGAAATGACGGCAACAACTGCAGCGGCCCCCAAGTGGTACCGCTGGCAGCGGCCCAGCCAAAGGCAAAAAAGCCGGAAAAGAAGAAAAAGCGGCCATCAATGGCCGCTCAGGAGGCGGCGCAAGGGGGGGTTAACACCAGCCCCTCCCGCGCCGAGGCCCCGCGGACCGAAGTTGGGCCACGTAAGGCCAGGAAAGAGAAGGGGGCGGCTAAAACACCCAAAGCCGCCCCGAAAAAGAAGAAGGCGAAACTTCGCCCCCCCTCCACCGCAGCCATCACCCTCACCCTTGAGGCGGGGGCCGCGGAGAGAGGAAAAACTTACGAAAATGTGCTCCGGGAAGCCAGAGCGGGGATCGACCTCGGGGAACTTAACATCCCCAGGCTCGGTTTCCGCCTGGCACAAACCGGTGCGCGCGTTCTGTCCGTCGATGGAGAGGGCGCTGATGGGAAGGCGGACGCGCTTGCCGCAAGGCTGCGAGCGGTCCTCGGTTCGGACGTAAAAGTCGCCCGCCCGGTGAAATGCGTGGAAATGCGCATCACCGGGCTGGACGACTCAACCACAGCCGCCGACATCACCGAGGCGGCTGCAAAGGAAGGAGGTTGCCCGGCTGCCAACATCCAGTCGGGCAAAGTCGTTGTGGGCCCAAGAGGAGCCAGGTCCCTCTGGCTCAAAGTCCCGGTGGCAGCCGCAAAGAAGCTCTTGAGCTCTGGGCGGCTGCAGGTTGGCTGGGTCGTGGCGAAGGTGGCACTGCTGGCCGCGAGGCCCAAGCGGTGTTACCGTTGCCTCGACACTGGCCATTTGGCGGCGCAATGCAAGTGCACGGTGGACCTCAGCCGGAACTGTTTCCGCTGTGGGAAGCCGGGGCACAAAGCGCCTGCCTGCGAGGCGGCTCCGAACTGCCCGGTCTGTGAGACCCAAGGCAAGCCGAAGGAGCACGTGGTGGGGAGCATCGGCTGCATTATAGCTGCCAAGCCGCCCCCCACGAAAAAGAAGGGTAAGGCTCCGACCAAAAAAGCCCGGCGTAAAACGCCTAAGGCTAAAGGCGCAAGGGCGGTTCAGCCCGCCCCCGCCATGGAGACGGAAGCCTAGACCCGTGGGTGGTGATCGGGGGATCGCCGCCCACACTATGGGTCCCGAGCGCAAAGCTCCCCTATGCCCGGGGAGCTCTCGGTGAAGGCAGGCGGCGGCACAACACCAAGCCGCCGCAACAGAAGAGGGCCGGTCGCGGCACGCGCTGCGGGGTCGTGGAGCTATGCTTCGCGATTCCCACGGCCTCGCATTGGCGCAGAAGAAGGGCATCGGGGGGTTTTAGTCGGTAAACCCCGGTGCACTCCATCTCGCACCGGGGGAGTCCGACATACCCCTGCTGCCTTCCCCCGGGGGCAGCGGGGGATTCGTAACGAATTTCCCCCCGCAAAAAAAAAAAAAAAAAAAAAAAAAAAAAAAAAAAAAAAAAAAAAAAAAAAAAGGTTAGGTTAGGTTAGGTTGGGGACGATACCGGTTCCTCCACGTTGGTGTCCCTGGGCAACGCCTGAGTGCGCCACTCCGCTTTTTACACGGGGTGAGGTACTCAGGCGGCTGAACGCCGGTCTTTCTCTATCTTTCACCATCTTTTTATAGTTTACTCTTCTTTTTGCATTATTTTATTTATTTTCTCTATCTTTCAACACCTTTTCTTTCTATCTTTTTCTCTTTTATTTACTCTTCTGTGCGTGTGTGTTAGGTTTTGCGTGATAGGTTTTTCTTTGAATGGTGACGAATGGGCTTCTACGGCCCCTAATCCAAGGTTTGTGGTGCCCGGCCATGGGATGCATGGCGAGCAGGCGGTCTCGTCCCGAGGGCACTGGGGCAGAATCACCCCTTCTTGATCGGGCCAGAATCAGCCCAGAAATGACAAGTATGGAAGGTCAGCATGTGAAAAATTCTCCCAGGGTGGGTCCCGGCGATGCCGGGGAATCCCACACTCCCGTTTCGGCGGGAGATAGGGCCGCGTATACTGGGGGCCCCAAACATGCTTCGGTGGAGGTGGAGAGGAAGGAGGCCGTTGCGACGGCGAGAGATGAAGGCGCGATGGCGCATACCAGGCCGAGCTCGGCGCACCTTACCGCGTCGAGAACGGACCTTCTGACTGACGAGGACGTCGACTTCAGTCAGCCGCAGCCCAACGGTGTGGAGCGGATACTGAAGTTGATGCGAAAGAGGAAGTTACGGGGCGACGCAGACTTACCGCGCGTGCTTCTCACGCGCGACGTGATCATGCCGCCGCCCAGAACACCTGATAGAGACAGCGAGGACTATCTCTCGGACTCCAGCTGCATGTCTTCCATGTCGCTGGACTCCGAGGGATTGCCCGCACCCACCGGACGTACGACCCCCCTTAAGAGGCGGAACCCGGACGAGACAGAGGCGGCGCCGTCCACCAGCAAAGGTGCGGTGCCGAAGGCAAAGAGAGGACGCGGCCGCCCGCCGACCACGGGCCAATACGTTGGCTTGGCAAAGGCGCAGGCCGAATTAAATCGGGAGAAGGAAGAGGCGCTTCGGCTTCAGGCCGCAGAGGAAGTCGCCGAGTCATTGAGAACTGCGCGGGGCGCGCGCGCGTCTATCTGCGCAAGCCCCGCCGCAGCCACTGGAGAAGACAGGTCGGAGCAGACCAGCCATGCTCTGGCCAAGGGTGTTGAGGCCTCGCTGGAGGCGATAACCATGGTCGCCACGAGGTCCCAGAACCTAAAAGGGACGTTTCAGCGGCACCTCAAAGAAGCAGTTGCCAACATACGGGCAACTTTTGCCGAAATGAGGGGCCGCGGTGAAAACGAGGAGATAAGGGCACTAGAAGCCCAGAACGAACGACTCCAACAGCAGCTCGACGCAATGCGCCGGGAGCTGGAAGAGTTACGTCGCCAGGCGACAAAGCCCGCCACACAGGACTTGCAGCAGATGTTGTCGGAGGTCTCGCGCTCTAATATCGAGACCTTCGGCAACATGCTGAATGCGAGGTTGGCTGGCATAGAAGATAGGCTCCTCCCGGAGCCAAGGAGGAGACCACCGCTGGCGGCGGATAGTGCCGATGTGGGCACCACGCCAGCGACTGAATTGACGAAGGCACCGAAGCCCAAAAGGGCGACGGTGCCAACATACGCGGAAATGACGGCACCGAGTGCTCCGGCCCTTAAAGAGGGTCCGGCTGCTCCGGCCCCGCCCAAGGCCAAAAAGGCCAAGAAGAAGAAGCGGCCAACAATGGCCGCAGCAGAAGCGGCGCAAGGGGGGGATACCATCAGCCCCTCCCCCGCCGAGGCCCCGTGGACCAAGGTAGGTCCACGCAAGGCCAAGAAGACGAAGAAGGGGGCGGCGACAACAGCCAAAGTCGCCCCGAAGAAGAAGAGAGCGAAGCTTCGCCCTCCGACTACTGCGGCGGTCACCCTCACCCTGGGGGCGAGTGCTGCGGAAAGGGGGGTGACTTACGCGAAAGTGCTGAGGCAGGCTAGGGCGGCGATCGACCTGGGGGAATTCGGCATCCCCAGGCTCGGCTTCCGCCTAGCCGAGACCGGAGCGCGCGTCCTCACCATTGCTGGTGAGGGGGCGCAGGAAAAGGCGGACGCCTTTGCCCAAAGGCTGAGGTCCGTCCTGCCACCGGACGATGTCAAAGTCGCCCGCCCGATTCTGTGCGCGGAGATCCGTGTCGCCGGGCTGGACGACTCAGTAGCGGTCGCCGACGTCATCCAGGCGGTCGCTACAGAAGGAGGGTGCTCGGCCGACGATATACGGTCGGGCCAACTGACGGTGGGGCCACGAGGAGACGCATCATTATGGATGCGTGTCCCGGTCGCGGCCGCCAAGAAGCTCGTAAGCTCTGGGCGGCTGCGTGTCGGATGGGTGTCGGCGAGAGTGGCGCTGCTGGCCGCGAGGCCTAAGCGCTGCTTCCGCTGCCAAGACACCGGTCACGTAGCGGCAAAATGCCAGTGCCCGGTAGACCGCAGCCGGAGCTGTTTCCGCTGCGGGAAACCGGGGCACAAGGCGGCCGAGTGCAGGGAAGCGCCCAACTGCTTCCTGTGCGAGGCTGCCGGCAGGCCGGAGAGGGCACATGTGCTGGGTGGCAGCGGCTGTGTCGGTAAGCCGCCCCCTGGCGCGAAGCGAAAGGCGCCGACCAAGAAGGCCCGGCATAAAAAGCCCAAGGCCAATAGCGCAAGGGCGGCTCCACCCGCCCCCGCCATGGAGTTGGACGCCTAGGCCCGTGGGCGGTGATCGGGGGATCGCCGCTCACACTATGGGCCCCGAGAAGGATAGCTCCCCAATGCCCGGGGAGCTCTCGGAGAGGCAAGCGGCGGCATAACACCATGCCGCCGCATTAGAAGGGAGCCGGATGCGGCACGCGCTGGGGGGTCGTGGAAGAATGCTCTCGCGTTTCCCACGGCCCCTCCATTGGCGCTGAAGATGGGCATCGGGGGGTTTTAGACGGTAAACCCCGGCGCACTCCATCTCGCGCCGGGGGAGCCCGTCATACCCCTGCCGCCCTCCCCCGGGGGCGGCGGGGGATACGTAACGTATTTCCCCCCGTCAAAAAAAAAAAAAAAAAAAAAAAAAAAAAACAAAAAAAAAAAAAAAAAAAAAAAAAAAAACAAAAAAAAAAAAAAAAAAAAGGTTAGGTTAGGTTAGGTTAGGTTAGGTTCCGAAGGGGCTCAGCCAGTTCGTCCTCGTTCGTGGCCCTGGGCAACGCTTGGGTGCGCCACCCCGCCTTTTGCGGGGTGAGGTACTCACGCGGCTGAAGGCTGGCGCTATCTCTTTCTTGTCTATCTTTCACCACCTATTTTGTTTAGTTTTCTTGTTTTGCATTAGTTTTATTTTGTTTTTCTCTATCTTTCACCATCTTTTCTTTCTTCTCCTACTGTCTTTTCCGTTTTTGTTAACTCTTTGATGGGTGAGCTACACCCGAAAACAAGCCCGCGACCCGGGGTGTCGAAGTTTGTATGGGATGGAACGTAATGCAAAAAGTTTCTCCGGGCGGGTCCCGACAACAGTCGGGGAATCCCGCACTGTGTCCGAAGAGTCTTCGGGCACAGTCTGGCCCACGTATACGGAGGGTGCCAACATTGCGTTGAGAGGTGTGGAGGCCGTTGCAACGGCGAGTGGAGTAGAGGGAGGCGCGACTACGCGCGCGAGTTCGAAGCCGGTGTCCCTTACCGCACCGGCGGCGGACTTGCTCACGGATGAGGACGTGGACTTTAGCCAGCCTCAGCCCAACGGGGTTGAGCGCATGCTAAAGCTCATGCAAAAGAAGAAGATACGGGGCGACGCAGATCTGCCGCGCGTGCTACTCACGCGCGACGTGATCATGCCGCCGCCAAAACACGGAATTGACATCCATGACAGAGACAGCGAGGACTATCTCTCGGACTCCAGTTGCATGACTGACATGTCGCTGGACTCCGAGGGATTGCCCGCACACACCGGACGTACGACCCCCCTGAAGAGGCGGTTAAACCCGGACGTAGACGGAACAGCGCCGTCCACCAGCCAAGGTGCGGTGCCAAAGGCGAAGAGAGGACGTGGCCGGCCTCCAACAACCGGCCAATACGTCGGCCTGGCCAAGGCACAGGCGCAATTAAATAAGGAGAAGGCTGAGAGTCTCCGGCTCGAGGCCGAAGCAGAGGTCGCCGTGACGGCGCGCGTGGCAAGGGAGGCGCGTGCGTCGCTACGTGCGAGCCCTGCACTAGAAGAAGACAGGTCGGAGCAGACCAACGCAGCTCTGGCCAAAAGTGTCGAGACTTCGTTGGAGGCCGTACTCATGGTCGCCACGAAGTCTCAAAACCTGAAGGGCACATTTACGCGGTGCCTAAAGGAGGCGGTCGTCAGCATCAGGGCGGCCGTCACCGAACTTAGAGGCCGCACAATGACGGAGGAGATGGCGAGGCTGGAGGCGCAAAACGCGCAACTCCAAAGGCAAGTGGCCGAACTACGCCGCGAGCTGGAGGGGATGCGCCGACAACCACCTGCTGCGCCCGCCGGCAAGGATCTGCGCGAGCTATTAGCCGAGGTCTCTCGCTCTAATATAGAGACGCTCGGCAATATGCTAAACGCGAGACTTGCCGGCCTGGAGGACCGACTTTTGCCGGCCCCGAGGCTAAGACCACCGCTAGCGGGGGATAGTACCGACGTCCCCGTCGGTGCCCCAACAGCGGCACCGAAGAAGAAGGCGCCGAAAAAGACAAAGGCGCCAACATACGCGACAGTGACGGCGCAGGTGCCGGCGGCCCCAAAAGAGGCACCACCTGCACCCGCCCCGCCAAAGGCCCCCAAGGCCAAAAACGCGAAAAAGAAGCGGCCATCAATGGCCGCTCAGGAGGCGGCGCAAGGGGGGGAGACTAACAACCCCTCCCCCGCCGAGGCCCCGTGGACCAATGTCCAGCGCCAGGCAAAGAAGAAGAAGGGGGCGGCTACTCCATCCAAAGTCGCCCCTAAGAAGAAGAAGGCGAGACTGCGCGCCCCCGTCACTGCGGCCGTTACCCTCACTCTAGAGGAAAAGGCTGCGGAGAAGGGGGTCACGTACGCCACGCTGTTGAAGGAGGCCAGAGCGAAAGTCGATCTAGGGGAGTTTGACATTCCCAAGCTCGGCTTCCGCCTGGCGGAAACTGGCGCGCGCGTGCTCACCATTGACGGTGAGCGGGCGCAAGAGAAGGCGGACGCCTTTGCAGTCAAGCTCAGGTCCGTCCTCAACCCGGAATTGGTAAGAGTCGGCCGCCCGGTCAAATGCGCAGAGCTGCGCGTTACCGGGCTGGACGACTCTGTGACGGCCGCCCAAGTCATCCAGGCGGCCTCACAAGAAGGAGGATGCCCGACCAGCTCCATCAGGTCGGGCAAAGTGGTGATAGGACCGAGAGGAGACGCATCCCTATGGATGAGCGTCCCCGTCGCGGCCGCTAAAAAGCTGCTCAGTTCTGGGCGGCTTCGCGTGGGCTGGGTCTCGGCGAAGGTGGCGCTGCTGGCCGCGAGGCCTAAGCGGTGCTACCGATGCCAGGACACCGGCCACGTCGCGGCGAAATGCCAGTCCTCGGTGGACCGCAGCCGGAGTTGTTTCCGGTGCGGGAAGCCGGGGCACAAGGCGGCAGAGTGCGGAGCGGATCCGCTCTGCTCGCTATGTGAGGCCACTGGCAAAGAGGAGGTGGCACACGTGCTGGGGAGCAGCGGCTGCGTTTTTGCGAAGCCCGCCCCCGGCGTGAAAGGGAAGCGAAAGGCTCCCTCCAGGGCCCGGATCAAAAAGCCGCAAGCCCAAGGCGCAAGGGTGGTTCAACCTGCCCCCGCCGTAATGGAGGTTGAAGCGTAGGCCCGTGGGTGGTGATCGGGGGATCACCGCCCACAGCATGGGCCCCGAGATGACAAGCTCCCCAATGCCCGGGGAGCTCTCGGAGAAGGAGCCGGTTGCGGCTATTGGAAGTGGGCCGGTTGCGGCACGCGCTGCGGGGTCGTGGAAGAATGCTTTGCGATTCCCACGGCCCCGTCAAAGGCGCTGAAGAAGGGCATCGGGGGGTTTTAGACGGTAAACCCCGGCGCACTCCATCTCGCGCCGGGGGAGTCCGTCATACCCCTGCCGCCCTCCCCCGGGGGCGGCGGGGGATACGTAACGTATTTCCCCCCGTCAAAAAAAAAAAAAAAAAAAAAAAAAAAAAAAAAAAAAAAAAAGGTTAGGTTCCGAAGGTCGTGAGGGTGGCATCAGCGCTGGGCCGGCTCCTACCAAATGTGGGGGGGCCCAGCCAAGCCTGCAGGCGGCTGTACTCCGGAGTCTGTCGGAGTATGGCCCTGTACGGAGCCCCAATTTGGGCGGATGCCCTCACTGTGCGTAACGTGGCCCAGCTGCACAAAATGCAGCGGGTCATAGCGGTGAGGGTCATCAGGGGCTACCGTACAGTCTCCTGGGCGGCAGCTACTGCCCTGGCGGGGGAACCGCCTTGGGAGCTCACGGCAAGGGTCCTTGCCGAGACGAACCTCCTCGTGTCAGAGGGGAGGTCACGTGGTGAGGTCCCCCCGTGGGAGGAGCTAAG
>JAYRCH010000863.1:0-84424 GCA_037179445.1 Phengaris alcon alcon
ACTACCAAGTAATAAAGCTATTATGTTACTTATCTCACTAAAAAGTTTTATATTCACTAGGTATTAGGATATTTTTACTGACAAAAACTTCACATTCCTAGAAATAGAGTTCGCAAATCGATGTCAAAGCGTTATAAAAATATCTCTAATTGAAATCATAGCATTTAGATTTTATTCCTTAACATTGAATGCCTTAAATCCTTTTCTCAGCCAAAGAATAGAGTCTGCTATAGAATCCCCAGTGAACACGAATGCCTATTGCTACGTCGCTTATCTACAATATACGGTGCGAGGCGATCCCGTCGCGCCGCGCCGTGGGAGTACCAGGAATTTCAATGGGGAATATTATTGCATAAAGCTTGCATATAACACTATCTAATGCTATCCATACATGTAACGTTATAGGTACCTGACAGGTTTGCCTGTACCGGTGAACGGTGCGTGTATGTTGCACAACTGTACAGGTTTCCATACATTATCAGCTCCAGCTTACCTGACAGGTATAACTGTGCATGCAAACCTTTCAGGTATACCGTTACGTGTATGTCTAGCTTTGCCTTCTAACTAAAGCGACTTGTCAATTTATTCGATATAGTCATCAGTTTTTTTTGTAGAGAACAAAAGACAGGTAGGTAAGACTTTAATCCTAAAATAAACGTTTTTTATTTTTTTAATGATTGATTTTACTGTGTTCCTGGGTCTTGTTGAAATATAATTATGTATAAAATAATAAAAATAATTTAATATATTTCCGTTGTCTGGTACTTGTGATAAAAGTTTGTCGGATAGGCACTTAGTACCGGACAGTGGCGAAGGGTCTTAAGAACTCCATTCTTATCGGCTTCCCTTTCAGATTACCTCATGAAGCCTCCTCCTCTTCCTGCCAGAACCAGTATATGGAAAACAATAATATCTTGTACAAGTCAGGTCGGACAAGCGATAGCGATAACGACCGACTCAAGCGATATCTATGCGCTGAACGTTACAACTTTGACACGAATATTGGAACCACAGATCTCTTTACAACCCGATATATTCGGAGTTATGGTGGGACAGCACAGGAACCTTATCTCGTTAGAAATAAAGTTGAAATTCAATCTTGTTTTTAATAGCCGGCTGGCCAATTAAAGAACAATATTATTAATATGACTTGTCAGATGACAGTTAGAAGTAATTAAGGGCTATTTTTCTATGACATTAACCGCAATTTGTAACTTTCACCAATGTGGAGCCGTTATTAGATAATATCACGTGTATCATGAGACGAATGGATTTTTAAAAGTAGTTCGGCGGTACCTCAGTCGCGCGTCCTTGGATTTAAAATCATGTTATTACGTTAATAATAATTATTTTTGAAATTATATTGAGCAGTGAGAAGTGATAAATATAATTCGTCTTAAAGTTTAAACTAATACGTGTCTATGTTACTATATGTGAATATTGAATGTGAGACTACTTGTGTTGTGTTTATTGTTGGTGATAAATCGTTTGAATAAATAAACATTTACGGTAAGTGGAAAGTTGGATACGTACCTACTATCAAATTTAATTTGTAGATATCATAATAATAGACGATCATAATACCTACATACTATATATTTTAATTTAATAAGCAGTAGTACCGTGGAAGTATTTTAATATTCTTACAATAGTTAATTAATACACAGAAAAACGTTTTATTATTAAGTACATACATATTTTGTATTTTGAAATATACCAAATTGTAGATATAAGAATACCGTATATATAACTATAGGAATAGAAACCGTATATATAACTATAGGAATAGAAACCGTAGATGTAACTATAAGAATAGTTACCTAAGTATTTACAATTTGTTTCGGACACGACACAACTCTACACGCTTGTCCTTGACCATCATACATAATATGGTGCTAATTTTCCTTTCAAAAAAACTTGCACAACTCACGTCTAGCGACTAGGGCTTCCCTCTGACGTAAAACCTCCCTTCGCCACTGGTACAGGACCAGACTGACGTGGTGTGATAATATTATTATTTGCCAATTTTTTCCCAAAATTATGACTACAGTCATTCTTGATCGTTACCTATTTTATCGAAGGTGCTATTTTGGAAAAAGTTTGATAAAATTCGGGCAAAAATCATTATTATCGAGTGGAAACGGGGGGTCCATAACACATCAGAGGGTTGATAATCGTTTTGACAGGCGGTCCATGTCGAGATGACACGGGGGACCTGTCTACTGACATTTTATTATTTTTATGTTAATTTCGCGAGCGGAGGAGTGAAATTGGAAAAAAAATCCTCGTATGTCGTATACGGATTCCGAATCGATACTGTATAATTGTACGTTTCAAGTTGCGACATCTCTAGCACCCCATAAAATGTAAGTCGACGCGACCGAATAATTTTAATGGTTCACTGACAGATTATTTCAGAGAATTAAATTTTAGCTAGTCGCGCACAGGCCATAAAGTAAATGCTTACAAATCTGTTTGTTATGACATCGTAACGAGATTATGTCCATTAAGTACGTAGCGAAGACGGCGGTCCGTCGCCCGCCGCTCGCCATCCGTCCGCATGATATCGCAGGGTTTATTGTCCACACTGTGCTCATCCGTTTCTATCAATTATAACAAAACATTTAGTACGCTCGTCGGTACTATGCCTACGCGGAGGTACACTTTCCAAACACGCTTAATCCTAGACTACTGTATGAAGAAGAAGGCGTTGACTTTTTGTTATTATGATATGAGATTCTGCTAGAGCTTTGATCTTTATTTTTGTTCCTTCATAAAAATGTCATTTGTAATAAGTATTCCTTAGCTGATTCCCTTAATTCTCAAAATCCCAACTCATAAACATATGCCCAAATTAAAAATTTATTCGCGCAAAAGTTTTCTCGTTAACAAATTAAATTATTAAAGGGTGTAATCTTGAAAAGGTTTCTGCAGGCGCGGGTGAGAGTGGGGCTAATTTATTTCATCGCATGGCAACCCCGACAATACCATTGTCGGCGGTCACGTGCTCACGTGGCGCGCGACACGTGAACACAATCAGCTCGCTAAAGGCTTCTGTTTGCCCCAACTTTGGATAGCCCCAACGTGCCCAACAGCTCCGGAACAACTGGAAACTTTAACTAAATCACGTGTTGAAAATATCACAAACTCGCTTCATTGTGCCCGTGGTTGGAACTGAAACAAAAATGATTGCATATTAGTTTGCAAAGCTTGTTAATTAGTAAGCACTTACTTCTTTCAAATATTTAAATTAAGAATACCTATATAAATAATTGGTACCTACTTATAGCTCTAAGACTTAAAGAGATTTTTTTTATAGGTAATTTGTTTAAAATTGAGTTATCGGTAATAGGTCCTTAAAACGAGCCGTTTTCACAGCGCGCTATGACGTTTTGTTAACAATGGAAAATGTCCGTGAAATGAAACGAAATGTAAATAGGGGTGGATAACGCAGATCTCTTTATAGTTTATCGCTCTCGCTGTTTTGCATATTTACTATTTTTAATTAACTGATTGATTTTCGTAATAATACTAGTAACTGTAGGTAATAATAATATGGACAAAGTTTTATAATGAGTATCTAATAAATAATTTTATATTATACCGGACATACTTATAAAGGACCATGCAAAAAACTGGGTAGTGTGGGGATACTCTGACTCACTCCCCAACAGATTTAAAACCTATTTCAGTTAATAGCTCTTGTCACGCTGACAATTATTTTGTATGGCGACATTCACCTCACAGGAGTGAGGACGACAGAAATTGGAATTTTATTTTTATTGTTTTATATTAGCGACCTACTCCAAGTTCGCACGGATGCAATACAGAATATCACAGTATAAAATTAAGTAGCTCAGTTCCTCGCTTGTTGTTCAGTGTTCGCTTAGATCTTTTAAGCTGAGCAACCGATTTTAATGCAGTCAAAACCCCACTACTGAGGTGAATATCACCATACTATATAATAATCAGCATGGCAAGAGATACTGAGATAGGTTTGAAACCTGTTGGTTGGTGGGGACGATTTTGAATGGTCCTTTACTATGAAAAGGTTTCTGCAGGCGCGGGTGAGAGTATAAATATGGGAATATTGGAATAATATATAAATTATATAAATATATATATTAATAGGATTAAAACTAAAAATATAATTTAACCAGAACAAGACTCAAAACTCAAACCACAGTTGTCTTTGTGTAATGAATGGACCTAAACTATACCTAACAAACAAATGTTAGTAATTGTACAAAAACCGCACATGGTTAAAACGCTATACTCGAATTGTGGTAACGAAATTCATTCACAGTGTAATTTAGTGGGCTGTCGCGGGGTCCGCAGTAGTGGGCTGTCGGGACGCGGGGTCCATGATAGTTGGTTGTCGGGGGCCATGTTAATATGCCCATAATAAATTTCAAGCGGTCTCCGGCCAGTATCAGTCCATTAAAAGACTCCATTTAATATTTTGCCCGGACAATTTATCAAAGCATGCGATGAAATTAAAATTGTGGGCCAAAACATTGCACTCATTGTCTCTTTATATTTCCCCCGTGGCCCCTAATAATGTTATACGAAATAATTACAGAAGCGCCGGCCAAAATCGGCCTTAGTTTTAATTACTAACTTATATGCAATTATCTTTTTGCATGCGAAAACCGCTGCTGAACCGTAATAACTTACGGCTCTACTATATAGATATTGAACATTTCAACATAATATAGGTAGGTATGGATAAGAAATAAATCGTTGCTTGTTCGTTGATGAATGAACATAAACTTTTATGTTTTCAATAGTTGTTTAACTACCTACGTGTGAGAATTTTTTCTACCCCAATATACCTACTTTTACATTGTTATGCTTTATATTCGATGATTCTTGTAATGCCCGTAATAAAATGTGTCTTACAGGTTAGTTACAGGAGAATAAACCATTAAGGTAACAGAAATCCCGTAACGCCATAAATCGTAGATTAGTGAACACTGAACACGATCCCGACGCTAATTAAAACTGTTCCGAAGTTAATGAGATCAGTGTGTCTGTGACAACGCATAAATCCGACGTAATAAACGCACCTTGCGTTAAATAGCAACGGTCAGTGTCCACAATGCGATTATTCCGTTACGCGACCTGGCTCAACCCAATACTGCCTTTGTCAATGTTGACAGATTTTATAATTACTATCCACCGAGTACGCATAACTAGAAGAGGGATGGAACCTCAAACCCGTTTAAACATTTTAAATATCAATTAACCAAAGTGCCAGACAATATAAAACTAATTTTAAAAACAACCGCGGGGATTAGAGTAGGTAAAGGAGATGGTCCGCCTTTCTAAGGAAAAAAAAGTTAAAAAGTGTCCAATAAAAGTAATTAAATAATAGTTTCAAAACTGGCCATAATGTCGCTAGAGTCAGAAATGTGTGTGATATGAAGCAATAAGTGATGGAGTGATGTGAATTGAGTTTAGTTATTTAAATTTTTGACCACTTTAGTGTATTTAGGTAGACCAGTTAGGTATAATATCATAGTTAATTCAGAAAATCATGAAAATTCTAATTACTCGCGTAGTTGAAAATATTTTTATAAATGTAACCGTAGAAGATGGTTAGATTTAATCATCTGTTAAATTTTGCCGCTTTACACCCTTGCCATAGTAGCGCTACACCCTATGTAACGCTTTTTTACGACACTTTTTCATATATGGAGATGGCACCCCTTTACTCTAGTCTCCATTAACCAAACGTTTACTTTAGTGCCCTCTCAAGATTTCGCGTTCATTTTTTTATTTATTCATACTGACGCGGAATATTTCGCCTACAGCCTGTCGCAGAGCCGGCGGCCGTCGCAGCTGGACCCACACCGCACGCGCGAGGTGCTAGCCCGTGCGCTCGACGTGTGGCAGCAGGCGTCGAGGCTCACATTCACCGAGATCAACTCCGATGAAGCTGACATCGTCGTTTCATTTGCGAAGTAAGTTCCGAGTTTGTACTTATTTTTTCCTGGAACTGAAGGACTGAAATTACCTACAGAATATCTCGCAACATCATCCATAAAATGAACATGAGAAATTGCCTTTATGTAGACCCAAAATTTGAGGCATTGTAATGTTTCAATTCAAGAATTTTTGTGCCATTCTTATCGATCTTGGTGGACTTACAATTGAATTAAAACGCCCAAATTATCTTCACTTCCAATAAGAGAGCTTCGAGTTCGTGTGTTGATTAATTGTGCTGATAAAAAATAATAATCAAGTAAGGATTTGGGGACACGTCCTATCAATTTAGGGGGATTTGTGCGAAGTTCGTGCGAGGCATCCGGATAACACGCAAATACGACTTTACATTACAAAATAAACTGAAAAACCTTGTGGGTCTAGTTGAAGAATTATAATATCTTTCTTTTATTTACTTAATATAAATAATATGATATAACTAAGCTTAGGTGCTTATGTAGTCGCAATAAATTTAGATTCCTTAGTAATCTACCTACAACATAATTTTGTTATTGTTGATTGTTACAGTCTGTAGATACTTTATCATAAAACTGTTTGAGAACATAGGTTATGTTAGGGCATAATATTATTGAATTACCTCATATTTTTAAATAAAGCAGTTGTTCGTCCAACGCCTGTGTCATAATACAGAACTAAGAATCTTTGAAAAAAAAAATGTAACGTGTAGGACAACACTAACATTACATTAGCTAGAGCGTTTTCGATTCAACACGATACGTTTCTTTAGCGATTTAGTTTTACAGAAGGTACGTGACTGGCTCAAGTTACTTTTCTATTAATCTAATACAACCTTCAAACGTTGGATTGTGTCGTGCCTACTGCTTACTTACTTTATCAAATAACAATTGTAAGGAGTAAGGACATAATAGTTGTTGATAAACCGTTAAAGTTGTTAGTGTTCATAAGACAATTTTTCATAAGATATACAACCATGTACTAATAAATACCCCTACCATGTGCTAGGCTATCTAACTGAAAATTATCGTTGTTGTTAACTCAAGGACCAAGCCTCGATTGAAGACATGAATATTGAATATAGAAGCGGATACATAATATGAAGAGACAAATGTAACGCATTTAATATGCTTTAAATGGCCATATTCAATGCGTTGCATTTGACTTGAAAATATTCCAATTTCACAACTTATCCGCCATCATCCGTGTATACGCGAAAAGTATGAAAAAGTAATTGTTTCCGAAACATAAAAATGGGCGAAGTCGCGCACGTCAGTTGCATAACAATCGCAGGACCAAGTTCCGTTTATTAGATCACGTTAGACGGCGATATGAGAAAGTACCGTCAACAAAAACCTCAACAGATGACATATTGGACCGCCCGCCATGTTGCGGGAACGTTGCAAACTTGCAGCGTAAACTTTACGGTACGGTCTACATAAAAATTTTCTTTTTCACAAAACTTGACAACTCGTGTCGTGATCATAATATTAGTTGAAGCATACGTTTTGCTTCGAGAATGAAAGGTTGCGTGATTTATTCTTGTTCTTGTTGCGGGATATTGTGCAGTTGTTGAATTATGTTTTTCACTGCATTTCTCCAGTTTCTAATTTCGATGCATTACCAACTGTTTATTGATTTTGTGTAAATAAATGCTAGACCCTAAAATACTTATCAGGTATCAATAGGGAACATGATTTTAGCTACCTAAACTTATTTAATACACCATCACGAAAGTCACTATCGTATTAATAGGCCGCAATAAGCGATCATCATTAATCAAACGTGCCTTCCCAAAACCAGCGCTTAATTTTAAATGTAATGACCTAGAAACAGCCATACGAACACTTTAATATAAATAGTCCATAACGTTTAATAACAAATCATAGAAATTTTATCTCCGACATAAACTTATATTATGCTATAAAAAGTATCTGTTTTCTAATCAAACGAAAAGAATCGTCCATATTACAGTTTTTACAATGAGTTTTGAACAAATGACGAATGAAATGGCTTTATCGAACTTTAAGCGTATAAATACGAGTCACTTTGGTCAATTAAATTATTTAGTACAGAACGATTGCAGAAAGCGCAGCCACTATGCGTATGCGAGATTTATTACGCCCATAAAATGTAATATTACGCGAGCAATAAAAGATACATACAACTTAACTGCGTTCCAGCTCGTAAGTAATATACGTGCAATTATACCGTATAGAACGTTCCAGAAATATGTATTAACGTTTAGCATACACAGGAGAAAACGCGCGCCTGGAGCGACGAACCGATTCATTTTCTAACTTCTACACGACATATTGCAATACTTTGAATTATGCTTTTGAACGTAACTTTTAGATCGGTAGCTGGAGAGATATTAATCACAAACGGAACGATATGATAGGTTAGGTAAGTATTATTTTCACCGCTTTTCTATCCGAATATCATATGCTTATCGAAGGTTTAGATAAATATTAGGCAAAAGCGTACATCCACAACTGTAGAAAAAATTTAAAGGGCATTAGAGGTCGATTTCTATTTCATTTTCATAATGAAGAAAGTCGGTTCAAAATTATCGACTTATAATGCACTTTTTAAATTTTCTACAGTAGCGGTTAGGCACCTTAACCTTTTTCCTAACAAAGTGAATTTAAATATAATACACAAATAAACATAAATAGAAATATACCAAGCCAACCCTTTATATAGTTATATTATAGTTAGTGAAAACCGTAACAAAGTACACTGATAATATTCGGCTGGGTTATTCGGTGCTCGGGCCGTAATCAAGCCGCAGCGCAATGCATCATCCTCCAACTGGAAAACTTTTCATTTTGATGCCATTACTGTGATCGCATGTGTCAGCGCCAGGCGTAATGACATAAAGGTTTTATACTTATTATATTTTCCCCGCGATATTTTTTACTATCTTTGTTATTAATTTAAATATTTGAACATGGAAGGCTTCACTTGATAATGTTTTTTGATTGTGTGTGTGTTTTCGAAGCCAGACAGAAGGTATCAGATACCTAAAAAGTAATAGGCTAATACCTACCTAAACAGAAATCAAGGTAAACCGTAAAAATATATAAAATAATAACTAATAACGTATTAATAAGCTGTAGGTAAGTAGGTATACATCGAGAAATCACACCGCTCATATCCAGTAAAAGCTAAAAAGTTTCCTAAACGTCAAACCATATAAGTTATTTCCTAAGCAAGGTACTTTTCTATATCCACCATATAATAATGGTTCCATAAGAGCAGCAATCGGATAATATTTCAAATATGCATAGAGAAGACTTCCTGTTGTTGTTATGCGAAAAATGATTAGATGTTAGAGAGAGCGTGGTCCCTCCGGACACAAGTTTGATTGCCGTGCCATGTCTAGTTGGTCAGTTGTTTGTCAAAATGAATATATTACTTTAGATCAACTATTTTTTCAAGTTGGACTCATTCCGCGTTAGTGCGGAAGTTTCCAAAGTAATTATTTGTCGGGTAACGGATTGCCTACTTACTGGACGCTGATTTTTCGAACACTTCTATTGACTATTTCTTGAGCAAAATACGACAGTATTTAATTTTATTAAACAAACAAACTATTAAGAATCTGCTTAGTTGATCTGTATTTTTATATAAGTTTAAAAAATTATGAAATATTAACCAAAATCATAGCTAACTTTTATATTTCTGAAATATTTTAGTTTGACTTCCTGAATCAATGACTGATTGATATTAATCCTAACGAGGACCCAACCTCATGAAATAATTTCATATAAATCGTACTACTATTAAATCGGAAATTTTGTGGGGATGGATGGATGTATTATATATAATAAGTATGACTCGTTCAAGCTAAAACTACGGTACGGATTTTGATGAAATTTCGTATAGTATTATTTTAGGTAAGCTTTGGATTGACTCATAAGCTACTTTTTATCACGAAAAAGTACACACAGTGTACAGTGTTTCCGTGAGATACTGTATTTAAGCGGGCGGAGCCGCGGACAGAAGCTAGTTATTTATAAATTAATGCTAAATCATTCTTTTTTTTCGCCAGGCGTTACCACAACGATGCATACCCCTTCGACGGTCGAGGTTCGATCCTGGCTCACGCGTTCTACCCCGGCACCGGGCAGGGCGGAGACGCGCATTTCGATGATGATGAATTATGGCTACTATCACCCAACAATGATGATGAAGACGGTAAGTTTTCATTATGATAGATATTCAACCAGAAATACTCTCAAATGTACAGGCTCTACTGCAAATCATGAAACAATAATTTCTAAAAACAAACAGTACAGATCATCAATTCGCATTGATAATACAGACATCTAATAACAGAACAACGAGCATGGACAGCCTAATCCTATCGGATACATGTAGGACAAACACAATTGCACGCCTGTATGAGGAGCGACCGCAACGCTGACTGAATACAACTCGGTAAGATCCGTACATAGCACGTGATGACCGAATCTAGTGGGTATATACTATATACGGCACGGGTAAGTTTACTCGACGCAAATATTTGGGAAATGCAAATTACTACAGGACTTCATTATACTATATACGGTAGTCATTTTGTACCGAAGAGTGCAATATTCACGTGAATCTACCTTCGATAATTACTTTTCGACGATATATTTCAGGCAGTAACCGGGGTATTAAAAAATATTTTAACTGACTAAATTACCACTTTTTTTAACTTTAGTTTTACTATTTCAGGAACATCTTTACTCGCTGTCGCCGCTCACGAGTTTGGCCATGCGCTGGGCTTGGCCCACAGTTCAGTCAAAGGCGCTCTGATGTTCCCGTGGTATCAAGGAATCCAGCCCAACTTTGTTTTGCCGGACGACGACAGAAATGGAATTCAACAAATGTATGGTAAGTATCATAATTATATTAGGTACTCTATACCTTTAAACAAGAGATTAACGAAATTAAACTTACCTTTTCTTTTGCTTAAAGGTTCAAAAGTACAAAGAACTTGGGGTAAAATTCCATACTATAGAACAACAGAAACAACCCCACCGACTACAACGACAACCACGACTACAACAACAACGCGGCGTCCATACATCTACTATCCCGAAAGACACCCGGATCACCGCACCTACACTCACACTCCTAGCAGATACCCCAGTTATCCGAGTGATAGGCATCGTCCCGAACGTCCCTACTATCCCGATCGGCGTTATAATTACAACAGAACCCATCACAATCCGCGCCACGAAACGACAACTTCGACGTACCGTCCTCACTATCCGCATCACAGACAGGACTATCCCTCTCATCCTCGACAAAACCATCCCACCAGCGAAGGGGACAAGTATCCGAAAAGAACCAACTACCCTGTCCGGGCGACCACTGCGCGGCCCGTACCGTCCGACAAACCGGATACCTGCGACACCACTTACGACGCCGTGTCCGTCATCAGAGGAGAACTATTTATATTTAAAAACAGAGTAAGTAGAAACATGAACTATTCGATTAAGGTTTATACTTATATCGAGGGTTATACCTAGAATAATAATAATAATTGAATAAAAAAAAAAAATCTCTTTTAATCTAATTAAGGATCTCCTTTTCAGTTAAGTACTTGTGTTAGGAGAATCCCGCGATAATTAATCTTTTTTTTTTATATTATTGCTTTGTTAATTGCATAAAATTTTACTTATTACTTTTAAATACCTTATCATATTTCTTACTTTAGTATGTATTTGCGTCATAAACCGATCTTCTATAATTATTTTATTGTTAACAGTACCACTGGAGGATAGGCTCCAAAGGCCTATACCCTGGGTACCCCACGGAAATATCGAGGATGTGGTCTGGCTTACCCAGCAACTTGACTCACGTGGATGCTGTGTACGAAAGACCGGATAGAAAGATTGCCTTCTTTGTGGGTAAGTATCTTTAAGCGTGTCTTTCTTCAGGAAATTAATATGATGATGAGGTTAATTTAACTTATATTCGATAGAAATTTAGCTTATTAGGTAGTAGGTATACCATGAGCCTAAAAAACGATTATAGCAACATCTTTTAACTATGCTTAACATAGCGAATTACTTTACCTATTTCAATATTTTAGGAAAGCAGCTATATTTGTTCGACTCGCAATATCTGCTGCCTGACTACCCAATCAACCTAGCTCGCCTCGGATTACCTGACAACCTAGAAAAGCTGGACGCAGCCATGGTCTGGGGATACAACGGGAAGACATACTTCTACAGTAGGACAATGTACTGGAAGTAAGTTAATATTACTGCTATATTTTCAAGGGAACGAATAATTATCTATAGGAATTATCTGGTAAAATTGACTGTGTGTGCAAAGTGCATAAGCATAAATTATTATCTCTTTGGATTTCTTTTAGGTACAATGTGTTTTTACTATATTGTTTTATTTTACAGGTTTGATGAAGACACCGGAATGGTAGAGCTAGACTATCCTCGCGATATGGCCATGTGGAAAGGTGTTGGCTACAACATTGACAGCGTGTTTCAGTGGAAAGATGGTATGTCTTTTATAAAACTGTGTATATAAACAACTTTAAACTGCTAACTTTAAAAGTCTTACGTCTAATTCCTGTGTTAATAATGTATTAGACTAACATTAAAAACTTTTGTTTTATGTTTTCACAATCTACGCAGTAGATACCTACTACTTAAGCCCCTTTTTGGGCAAATTTCTTTAAACGCGCTTATCGCTAAACTCTGATTTCATCTCCGGTCTTCCTCTTTCATTGAATGTTAGAACGGGACAGACAGATCTTAAACCGCAGTTCAGCGTTAAACGTCGTTTCAGTACGTTGGTGAAATTGGGGCTAAGTAAATAGGTATATTATATTTTTTATTGTACCTAGTTTGCAAAATACTAAAATTGAACATGTTATTGTAATTTTCAGGTAAAACGTACTTCTTCAAGGGCAAAGGCTTTTGGAAGTTCAACGACATTTTGATGCGGGTAGAAGAGGAAAGACAACACGCGTCGGCGCCATTTTGGATGAATTGTCCAGTGGAGCGCGCGGGACGACGCGCGCCGTATCGCGCGCCGATGAACGAGCCCGAAGCCCCGGGGTCTACCTTACGCTCCCCCAGCAAAGGAATAACAAATATCCACGATCTTAGACTGTATTTTACTACTATTGTATTAATTTTCATTCGATACGCCCATGTCGATTTCTGAATTACAATAGGTACTTTGTAGGTGAACATTTTATACATTTATCTTTGGTAATGAGTGTATGAAAATCGAGTACATATCGTTAATAAATTTTGTATTACTTCTAGAGTAAGTAAACTTATTTGCGCAAAAAAGCACTGCCGGTTTTAGTCAGTAAATTATTGGTGTAGAGTATTTAAGTTCATGAGTCCTATTGGTGGGGCAGTCTGAATCTTGTGTGTACATTTTGATCTCAGTACGATCGAGCTCTCGTTTATTTTTAAGTACGTAAGGTACATAACACCATTTTTTTAGCTGTGTACAAATTGGTCTATTGGTGTCGATGCTTACTTAGATGTTGACTAGTGTCCATATTATGTAATCCCATATTTATAAGGTTTTAAGCTATAATTGTAAGTCTGGATGATGTTGATTTTGTTAAAATATGGTAGCATTCCTAATATCCTTTTAAATGTTGTATTGCACCATACCAGTCACCAAACTAATTTTAACTATGGTATTTCATACTGCAGGCACACTTAGTATATACCAACAAAAGTGTATTATGTATTATCAGGTCTGGAAGCTTTTTATAATAACAAACATACTTGAAGAAATAAAATTATATAAAGCCTAGTAGTTCTATTTTAATGTATAATATACAGTATACAGTTTACTGAACCAAATAGGTATGATATTTTAATTGTATATAGGTGCTTATGGAGCGTTCAAGTATTACGTAACGCAATTTTCGAAGATTTTAGACCCCTCCTCCTGTGTAACCAACCGTAACATTTTTCTGTACCCCCCCCCCCCTCCCTTTGAAACGTTACATAACACCCAAGTGATTAATTTGTCTAAGTCATAATAATTTCAAGAAATAAACCGACGAAATTACCCCCTTTTGCTGTTTTTTTAAGGAGAAAAAGATAATGTTACGTAACGCGTTGTTCCAACCCCCCTACCCCCCCACCCCCCCATGTAACGCATCGTAACGTTTTACAAGACCCCCTCTCCCCCCAAATTGCGCTAGGATTACCTACTAGTAAGTCCACTATATGCCTTATATTCTTATTGATAAGATACTTACATTGTGACTTGTGAGGGAAAATTCATAATTAGATTAATATAAAAAATATGCTGGTTAGAGGTTCACATATATTGTAGTTTGTATCATATAAGTACCCATAAAATAGAAATTATAATATTTTAATGTGAATGTGCTAGATATGTAGTTTTTCATATAACTAAATGGTATTATAAATACATTGTGACTAATTAATACGGCACTTAATTTTTATTGTATTATAAATTACTTTTTGGTAAATTATTGAATTCAATATTGTTAAGTGTGTGTATAGCTATTTCGATTATACCAATATTACCCTATATTCTGCTTTATACGTTATGCAGTTAAAAATATTTAGGCACAGTACACCACACTACCTACCATAGACTATCAAAGCTTATTCTCTTGTAATGCAGAAAAGTTTGATATAAATACTCTTAGCTAACTCTTAGTTTAACCACTTACTACTAAATATGGTTTAAATGAAAATGTAAGTATAAAACAATATACTTAACTGATAAGTTCTAAACAACACTAAAAACTTTGATGTGCAAGTACTAATGTCTATATGTACCTACTTATAAGTTGCAAGTTAAATAATATCTCTAAGTAAGTAAACTATTACTTTCAGATGTTAAAACCTAGGTTACTAAGGAAACATGTAGACATAAAAATGATTGTGTGCTTTTAAATTGAAAATGGTGCTTATAATAGTTAGATACTGTACAGAAACAATTTGTTTAGGATATTTTTGTACTATTTAGTCCATTACACATAAAATGAAATGATTACTCTTCCATATTCTTTCCTAGTGTTAAAATTAATGTCATGACTGTGTTATAATTATGATGTTCAATGAGAAACATAAGTACATAAACATACCTAATTCATTATAATAATTAATTATAATACATACATACTATTGTAATAATTTATTATAACTTTTCTATTTATTATAAGAATAGAGCTGAATATAATATCTTGTACCTCTTGACGTCGCTCACTAACTTTAAAAACAGAAAATTTCCCATTATTTTTGGTCACTGCATATATAATTAAATAATAACTGTGATACTTATTTTTATGACGAAATGCCACTGGCAATAAAATGAATCAAAATTGTGTCATTTAAAAAAAGATAATTACGATTTATACACTATGTAGCATTGTACTTATATTATAAACAACAGATAATACAACAGTTTTTTAGGAAAATAAAACATTTTCTAAGAATTCAATGTGAAGTTTTCATTTATACTCGGCACGGCGAACCTTGATCCCTATGACACTAACAGTAATTAATCTCACGACATGACATTGTAGTGGCGTCACCATTAAATTAGGATCATATTGGAGGCGTCTAAAAATGCCATTTATAAATTTTACATAGCTTTATGCCATTACAATGCTATTCCGTTGGAATTTTTAACAAAAAGAATGTATCTATTAATACATTCTTAAACAAAGTTCATAATTTATGGAAAAAATCATGTCATACACATAACTAATTTATTCATATATTTGGAATAATCTCTTAGACAATAATACAAATCCAACTAACTACTACTTTTAAACACTTGTTTAATTAATCTATCCCACAATTAAATATAAAAGGTTTATAACATTTCATTTTTTAAGTCACCGTCTTTAAAACCAAGTTTAGACCATTCTTCTTTAGCCATAAGATTGTGTTCCATTCGACAAGCTAGGTATTCCTTTGCCTCAGATCGGCACATTGTGTTGTTACTATCATTGTTGAATAAGCAACTCATATACTTCACCATAGTTTTCTTACATATACCGTCATGATCAAGTGGAAAGCTGCCCTTTTCTGGAGGAGTCGGAATAAACTGTTTTTGACCGAAAGTCATTGCTGTCGACATTTTGATTAATTTATTTATATTCCACTTATTTTTATTTTGGGATATAGTAGTTTTATTATTTAAAGACCACTCTAACAAATAACAATAATTTATTTAGATTGAATATTTATATTTAATAATCAGATTATTCAAAAGCGAATTCTAACAACACAACACAGATTTAACAAATGAAAATTTAATTTTTTTTTTTTAATGGCATCGGCTTATAACCATTTGCCAGTGTCAAGTAAAAAGGCGGGAAATTGAACTTTCGTTTCAATTTTCAACACCGTATTCCTAAATCGTCAAGTTTAAAGTCTAGTCAAAGACCAAATAGTCAGTGCAGTCCATGAGTCATATCAATCGATTCAGTAAAGTGTTAGAAGCTTTACTGAAAGATCCTAGGGAGTTTTTGAGTTAAAATTAACACAGAGATTAACACAAAAGTCGGAGTTTTTTCAAAACTCCGACTTTTGTGTTAATTTGACACTTGACGGTTTTTTTTGTCACAGTGCACACAAGTGTGGGCAAGTGGTACAACTACAAAAAGCGTGCATAGGTTTCCTCCAAAACTCCCTAGGAACTTTCAGTAAAGTTTCTACCACTTTACTACCTGCACTGACTATTTATTTGGACTTTGGCTAGATTATGGACTTGACGATTTAGAAAAAACGAAAAGTTAATTAACTTGACACTGGCAAATAGTTATAAGCCGACGCCATTTATTTAAATTAAAAAAAAGTTCTGTTGTCAAATGTCAAAGCCATGTGTTAGTGTTTTTACTTTTTACTTAAATTTAGATCGTTTTTAAATAAAGTTTAGTTAATTAGGGATAATATATAGTTTTTATTTATCACATAATATCAGAAAGTATGTCGCGACTTATAATAAAAAATTTGCCAAACAAGGTAACCCTTTAAACGTTTTAAATAAGTTTATATTTGCGTATTGTACCTATAATGTAGATTTTGAATCTGAATTTTTCTCTTGTAAATAAATAAACAAACGATTTATTTATATCTATATGGTGTTCTTAATGTTTTAGGTAACTGTTGAAAAACTTAAAACTTTATTTGGGGAAAAGGGAGAAGTAACAGACGTTCAATTAAAGTACACTAAAGATGGCAAATTTCGGAACTTTGGATTCGTTGGCTATAGGACTGAAGAACAGGCTGCAGCGGCTCGGGAGCACTTCGATGGCACGTTCGTCAATAGCATGAAAATTAATGTACAGGTCTGCACAAATCTAGGAGATGAACAGAAGCCCAGAGCGTGGAGCAAATATGCTACAGACAGTACAGCATACAAACAACTTCACAAAGATGAAATACAAGTTGAAAAACCCAAAAACGAAAAGCTATCGAAAGAACAGAGAAATAAAAATAAAATTAAAGAACTCTTGAAAAAGGTATTTGAACATTAATTAAACTATTGTGATCATAAAGTATCTTTTTAATAACCAAATATTGCAATTATGTTTTACAGCACAAAGGTGATCCACTTTTTCTGGAATTTATTGAGGCTCACACAAACGAGAAGACATCCTGGATAAAAGAAACATTGAATGAGCTAGATAAAAATGACGAAGACAGCGGAGTAGAGGATGAAAAAACTGAAACAAGCAAGCCAGATGATGTACAGGAGAAGAAGACAACAGAAGAGAAAACTGAAAAAGTTGCTGATACAGAGATTAGTGACTTGGAGGTAATCTAAACTAATATTAAAAACTATTAGTATGTTTCAAAAGATATCCTTCCATACTTTAGTCTATTTTTATTAAGAAGACAGTGAATCATGCATTTTAAAATGGGTTACCTTAATAGGTTTATGTGAATATGACTTATGCGTCATTAGTAATGCAAATACACTAGTTTACAGGCCTTGTTTCACTGACCAGTATCACTACATATTATTTACTTGTGTAAACTTCCTCTTATATAAGTATACTACCTGTCCTGACACAAATTGTTCCATCTTAACTATGAACTGGAATAAATAGATAACTACACCAACATCTACAACTTCACCTACACCAACTTCTACAACTACAACCTTCACCAACATCTACATCTACGACCTACACTAACATCTACAACTACTACCTACACCTACACCAAGATCTACAACTACTACCTACACCAACATATACAACTTCACCTACACCAACATCTACAACTACAACCTTCACCAACATCTACAACTACGACCTACACCAAGATCTACAACTACTACCTACACCTACACCAAGATCTACAACTACTACCTACACCAACATATACAACTTCACCTACACCAACATCTACAACTACTACCTACACCTACACCAACATCTACAACTACTACCTACACCAACATCTACAACTACTAACTACACCAACATCTACAACTACTACCTACACCAACATATACAACTTCACCTACACCAACATCTACAACTGCAATCTTCACCAACATCTACAACTACGACCTACACCAACATCTACAACTACTACCTACACCTACACCAAGATCTACAACTACTACCTACACCAACATATACAACTTCACCTACACCAACATCTACAACTACAACCTTCACCAACATCTACAACTACGACCTACACCAACATCTACAACTACTACCTACACCTACACCAAAATCTACAACTACTACCTACACCAACATATACAACTTCACCTACACCAACATCTACAACTACTACCTACACCAACATCTACAACTAGTACATTTTTTTTTCACGCTGGGAAAAATTCTCATAGATACTCACAAAGCATTTTGCACTAAGTGAGTGATGCCGGACGATGTTCTCACTGCGAAACCAGCAGTGTCACAGGTACGCTTTAGCAGTCTACCGCAACACTGCACGCTAATCTCCGATCCACTGCGCAAGCTGCTGACACAAAGACATGCCAAAAAACATATCATTTCCTACTAACAACAAATTTAAGTTTGCAATAGGGCTTTTAAGTGGGCATATCATTAGCAACGTATGCCCGTTTTCTACGCCCCGTACTTGGGCGGCGAGTCAGGATGGAGGAGTCCGCTTCTCTAACCCGCTCAGCTGCTTCCTTTTGAGGAGAACGTCCTCACAAAATGTCACTACATCACACCATGATTTTTCATCACCAACATCATCATTCATCACAAATCATGACCAATCGCGTCACAAAGTTGCTTTCACTGCTTCAACCATGCTGGGCACGTCTCTATTGTATGCTGTGCTGAGTCCTCAGCATCACCACAATGGCGACAGCATGCACTCGTCTTCTTTCCTATTCGGAATAAAAACTTTCCAAAACACCCATGTCCCGAGAGTATCTGCGTCAGTTTGAATGTCAGTACACTGTGTTTTCTATGCAGCCATCCCTGAAGTATCGGACGCACTGCTGCAATCGTTCTTATACCAGCTCTTGGGTGTTGCGAGTCTATAGCACCATTCTTGCATCATATACCTATCGAGCAACTTTTTTGGGCCTGAATATCACTTGGTAATACAATATGTCCTTGTTCTGTCTCTTCCTTACACCACAAGTACAATAATGCAAGAACTTCAGCATCTAGCTCCCATGGGGGCGTACTGGCTAACACACAGGCGGCCTCAAAGGACATTGTGCGGTAACCTCTTATGGTCCTAATGGCCATCACTTTCTGAGGAGGATGTAAAAGAGAAATTGAATTTCTGTTTAAAGAATATACCCACACTGGCGCTCCGTATAAGACTATCGAACGTATCACATTTGTGTACAACCGTCGACAATGAATGTTAGGTCCACCAAGATTAGGAAGCAGTCTGCTTAAGGCCGCCATTGTGCGCATCACTTTCGGGATTAAATATTTAAAGTGTTTTAAAAACTTCAACTTACTATCCAGTACTAATCCCAAATACTTTAAAGTTGACTGAATCTTCACTTCAACACCTCTTACCATCATTTAATAGTCCGGTGGAGGACGAGTCCGAGGTCTGTAAAAACAAATTGCCTCAGTCTTATGGACAGCTACTTCCAATCCTAATTGTTGGATGCGGCTTACAACTTGATCTATACCTAAAGTCGCTAATGAAGCACATTCAACAAAGCTTTTACCAGTTGCTGTAAGTAGCGTGTCATCGGCATAACAAGTGATGGCAATGCCTGTCCGTAAGTGATGTTCCACAGAAGCGGCCCTAAAACCGATCCCTGTGGAACATCGCACGACATCTTATGTCTATGCCATTCATCTTTGGTAAGGTACAAAATATACCGCTCTAACAAGTAAGAAGCCACTATATTGCTATAAGCTACTATACTATATACAATATGATGGTACCCGATGATATTTAAGCGCCTCTATAAAACAGCTCCAAGGTAAGGTGTTAAATGCATTTGCAATGTCTAGACTCTAGAGACACTGCCTAACGGCTTCGACAGTAGCCTTCACTTTTAGTATTGCGTCAATAGTCGACCTGCCTCTACAAAACCCAAATTGATCATTTGATACGTCGGGACCATGATTAGAGAGATGCTGGATTATACGCGTGGTACAACTACTACCTACACCAACATCTACAACTCCACCTACACCAACATCTACAACTACTACCTACACCAACATTTACAACTACTACCTACACCAACATTTACTATACCTACACCTAAATCTACAACGTCACCTACACCAATATCTACAACTACTACCTACAACCTACCAACCTACTGGGGCCAGCCATTTTTCTTTAAATAAAACAGACACATAAATCATAAACATATATAAATATTTCAAGTGACAAATTGAATACAATGAACAGTATGTATATGAAAATTCAATAGTCGTTTTTAGCATTTTTCCTACAATTTTTTCAAAGAGGTGTTACAAACAAATTAAATAATATTATTTTTAAATAACAGCTAAATAACATACTAATACTAAATAGAAGACTTATCTACAAATAAAACTATCCTCACAAATACCTTTCCTAATTATAAATTCTCCAGGTCGTCACCATCTGGCAGTGCCTAACAAACTGACGGCATTGCCTCGTTTGATAGCAATGGGTATCCGTTGTGCCAGGTAGTTCCCGGCTCTGGGGGCTTCAGTAAGCTTTTTGGATATTTCTCCAACAAGCTTATGTGCGCCCGAACCCCATGCGCCTAGGGCTTCCCCCCCCCCCCCCCCCCAAATGGTTCAAATATGAGGTCAAATATTATAATGGTTCAAATTTTTCAATAATTTTCACCATTTAAAGTTTAAACCTTTTTTGAACAACTACAGTCATTTCAAGACCAAACTTAGCCGATTCGGCCCAGCAGTTCTCAAGGTTTACCAAAACATTTGAATTGCAATCCATTTTGATATGTAAGATTTTTTAAAACTCAGATTTACCAGTATTAATATTTGTTCTAAACTTCAGTAAATGTTTTAATTGCAGTACATGAAGAAGTTAATGAAGAATGTGGCTGGACAAGTTGTAAGCCAAGAGGAAACACAAGAACAGCCACAAGAAACAAAAGAAAAGAAAATTAGAAATAGGCTACTGTTTCATGTCAAAGTAAGTGTTGATAATTTTTTTACCATGCATTTTGAGTTATTTATAGAGACTTTGTGTCTTTATGTAAAATTTTAAAGTAGGTATAGATTTTTTAAATAAATGTATACTTTAACTATTTATTGTTAGTGCTCTGAAAAGAAAATTTACAAAATGAAAAGAATATTAAAAATCAATATTAAAAAAACTGCAGATTGTTTAGCATTTTTGTAAGTCTTGTGAAAACCATACAAAAGTCACTGCTATTGTGACGTCACATTTCGTAAATAGATATGCAATGTATGGTCACATTTAAAAAATATCCCCGAGGTTCTACCGTTATGTTTAAATGTGACATAGCAAAATATTTTTGTATTTCATGTATGTAAATTAATTATGCAGGTTTTTACGCTAATTATGTAAAAAAAATATTAACTTTATAATTTTATTGTGACTTTGAAAAGCAAGTAATTTCAAAACTACACATAAAATCTTACTTATTACTTACTTATTTCTTGTATTAATAAAACCAATTTTTTTACATGTAGGCATCAAATGTCTAATTGGTTTCAGATAACAGGATTACCATTTAAATGTAAAAAAAAGGATATAAAAGAGTTCTTTAAACCTCTAGTGCCATACTCTATAAGACTTCCCCTAGGCAAAGGAAAGAAACTGGCTGGCTTCTGCTATGTTGGTTTCAGAACAGAAAAGGAACTAAATAAAGCTCTTAACAAGGATAAACTATTTATAGGTAAGCTCTAGATTATAGGATTTATACTTTTTTTTTAAAGTTGTTAATCTAAGTTTTATCTCATGCACTTTGTGTAAAATATTTTTAATCAATAAATTCACAGGAAATCATAGACTCCATGTTCATAAGTATGAAGACAAGGCCAAAATAGAGGCAGAAGAGGAGGAAAAAAATACCACAAAACGAAGACAGGAAGTAATGTTTTATTGTTTTAATCCTTTTTAGAGCATTTTCACATCTTTAGCTGGGACTATATGAAACGGAATCCGGTGGGCCGGGGAAAATTCAGAGCATTGAAAATCCGAGTGTCGAGTTGTTATAATATATGACATTGACGTTTAACTCGACACTTGTGTGTTCTATTTTCAGCTCTATTGTACTATCGCACATTTCTATTTTCAGTGCTCCTCTGAATTTTTATTCAGGCGTTCCGGTTTCCAGAGCATATAGTCCCAGCCTTATCGCACCGATATCCGATAACAGACCAGAAACGCTCAAATGTTTTTCAACATCCAGCCCGATAACGGATATCGCGCCGTTAATGACAAAGACAGGTATCTGTTTCATATTGAAACATATCTCTACCTCTCTCATACCTTCGTATTTTATCGGTGCGATATCCAATATCGTATCGCATAATGGGAAAACGCTCTTATGGTAGTTTATCACTGGTATTAAACATTTTTTTTTAGAAAGCAAACAATGAAGAAACTATTGGTGAGAGTGGTAGTATATTTGTAAGGAATTTACCATATGTGATATCAGAAGTCGAATTAACACAGCTGTTCGAAAAATATGGTGAGTTTTTTAATAACTTAGTTACAATAAAAAACATTGTTACAGTAACAGCAATAAATACTAAGTTACAATAACTTAGCAAACTTAGGCCCGTATTAATAAACTGTTCTCAACCTCGTTCTCAAGACATTTCTGGGTTGAGACGGTCTCAAGTAACGATTATCTTCTCAAGATGGTATTTAATTCATAGTATGATCTCAAGACCATATCAGTTGATAACGTTATTGAGGTCACTTACTGAACTTTTAAGCGTCATCTACACCACAAAGAACGGATTTATTGATTACAAATTCCTTCAATATTTATTTTTAAAAACGTAATATTTAATAATATAAATTCCAAGAAAAGTAAGTGATTTTCATTAATTTTCACGTAGATATAAATATTTATTATTTTCTAACATATTGATATCCATATTTTTATAACAATTACGTAAAACGGAATGCGTATCATTGCCATTCGAATAAAAGTTCTTCTTGTTCTTTAAAATGGCTCCTTAGTAATTCGCCAATGTGAGTGTGTTGACGAAAACTCTGCCTTATGAGTGGGTTTTATGAATAAAATTAAAAACAAGGGCACGGTGTACTGGATGACGTCTGTTGAATAATCTAAAACCTAGAATAAACAAACATTTAGAGTTAGTACCACAGTTTTATTTCGCCAGTAAGAATATTATATTATGTACATACAGTTTCAATAAATGGAGTATTTACAAAACACAGATCAGATTTAAGGTCGAAAGGGCGTGGAATTATTGGAGGGAGGGAATTATTTAATCAGGATTGTTTTTTGGACAGCGAAAAAAAAAGTACTGCTGTCAAGTGTCAAATCAAGTCACTTTTGTTTTGACTTTTATCGTTGGTATTGAGTGCTATTAATATAAATCAAATAGGTAATTCGTTTATTGTAAATAAATAAAAATGAAAATATTTCTATAAATACTCGACACTGGCAGAAAGCAAAACCTTTGCAACCGCGATTGCGAAAAAGAAGAAGAAGTATCAACAAGCGTATTTTTTATAACTTTATTTTGTGTTGAATATGTAGTGTAAATGTGAGTTTGTTTAATCGTTAGTATTTAGATTTTAATTTACGTAATTGTAACACAACAAATAATATTGTACTATATCCCAAGCCGTACTCAAGTAAGATTTGACTGTACTCACGAAACCGCGTCTTAAGTAACAGTTTGACAGCAATGACAGCGTACTTGAGTAATGAGTCTCGTTTAATAATACATTCGCACTCACTTGATACGCCGTACCTACAGCTGTACTTAAGTGCGATCTATTAATTAAAACAACATCTTAAGTACTTGAGAATTGTCTTAGCGATAAGAACGCTGTATTAATACGGGCCTAAAAGAAAAATTAAATAATGGTCAAAGGATTGACTAATATTCTGATTATTTTTAAAGGTCCACTAGCAGATGTGAATATGCCTATTGATCCGGTTCTACGCCAACCTAAAGGGTTTGCCACAGTCACGTTTGTAATGCCTGAACACGCAGTCAAGGCATTTGCTGAACTAGACGGAACCGCTTTCTGTGGCAGAATGCTGCATTTGTTGCCAGCCAGAACGGAAAAATTAGAAGAAGAAGAAGGCGACGGTAAGGAGTCAATATTGTTTTTGTTGTAACGAAAAATATATCAGGAATATGAAAAGTAAAATATTCAATTTAATAATATGGTAGTTGACTCCATTAAGTTATATACTTATTCTGAAATATTGAGATATTATTACTTGATGAATGTAAAAAATATAAAAATTTATGTGTAGTATTGTAATTTTAAAGTTACAAAAGAGTTGAAATATTGTTTTTTTATTGGATAAATATGTAATACAAATCGATGTTCGTTTGAACATATTGATTATTATTAATATATTGTATTTTCTGAAAAGTTACTAATTTTAAGAGTACTATTCATTTTTACAATAAAAAACATTCAACTAGCGTATAGTCTTTTTTTATTTTATGTATGCTAAGAAACTTTTGTTTAAATTTTTTTTTTCAGAGGGTCTCAGTTTTAAGGAAAAGAAGGCAAAGAAGTTGAGAGAGACAGCCAAGTCGTCGCACAACTGGAACGTGTTGTTTCTGGGCGCCAACGCCGTCGCTGACGTCGTGGCGGCCACCTACAACACCACTAAAGAGAAACTACTCAATGATAACAGCAAAAGTGAGTGATTATTTATAAAATAGTAAAAACCGTACGAAACCATTGATATTCTAAGATGTATATGATATATAGTAATATCAATTTTTGAATGAATGGATTAAGTTTTTTTTTGAGTTTATAAAACAGACAGTATCTGGGTGAAATGTGCACAAGAATACATACATGACTGATACATTTTTTCCTGGATATATTCCTACTGCTTATTATTGATGAAAATTAAAAAAAGTAAATTTTGAATATTTTTTTAGCCACAAGCGCCGCTGTTCGGTTGGCCCTCGGAGAAACTCAACTCGTCGCCGAAACTAAAGCATTTCTTGAATCGAATGGTGTTTACTTAGACGCGTTTAATAGAGTAAGTTATTAAATAAATGCATTTATTATCACTGTTCAATGCTTAGTGAATTCTTAATATCTCGTTTAATTGGTTTTATATATATCTCGCGTAATAAAATAATTATACATACTAAGGAACGCGTTTACAAAATGTGTTGCTTAAGGCGCTATTATACATCGTGAAATAGGCTTCTTTAAAGATTTTTTGAGACGAATGGATACATTTTAGTGCAGCAAAAAAATATATGTTAATCTTGATCATATTTGTAATCATTTTACCTTCGTTTTCAAAACACGTTTTCTGTAAATTTTCTCTATGAAAAAAAAACATAAAATAACCGTTAAAATGTATATTCTTGGAGTTGTAACTGTATTATTTGTGAACAAAAATAAGAAAATTAATTACAGTTTCGTAACACATAATAAAAGGAAGGGAATTGTTGTTTTTATTTTTCGATTGGAATAAGATATTTGTTAGGATTAATTTATTTCAATGATAAATAATTCGGACGAGTCCAATGAAACATCACGAAATGGCGACCTGTCATTCCTTCTCTTTCATTTGTATAGAAAACGGTAGTACCCGCTGAGGCGTTTTGCTAAATGGATCTATGTCATTTTGTTCCGCACTCCGGCCGTCAAAAATCATTCGAATTTATTGTTGAAAGTCAATTCAAAGTTATTTTTCTCCGACTTGACCTTTATGCCGACATAAGGATCTTAGTTTGTCATGTTTTTCTTTTGTCGTGTAATACTAATAAGATATGAGTAATTTTGCCATCTGACATCAGATACTCGATAGAGCAGCTACGTAGGCCATTGGTTTTTCCCGTTGTTGACCAATTGGTCTCGGGTTCGAATCCCGGTCGGACGATTATTTTTATCTTTCTCTTTTAAAATTTTTTTGTCTCCCTATAAAACTCCGAGCAATGTTTGTTCTCCCGGGTACTATAGTCCGAATTACCAAACAATGTAAAAATCAAACGTAAGTATACCGAGCTGCCAATCAGACTGACGTAAGAGAGTCGAAATTATTGATATATTGTTGTACGACGAAAGATAAAATTATATTGCTTAAAAATTTACAACATTGATTGACAACAGAATGAATAATAATATATATATAAATATTATTTTTTTTGTTTGTAATGTGTATATAATTATAGCAATTATTATAATCAATTCTAATCCTAATAAATAAGTCCTTCACCACGAGTATTAGGAGCATGTATTCACCAAACTACGTTTATAATTCACGCGTTGTATTAATCTATTTGTTTTTTATTAAATAATACTATATTTACAATAAATATGATGTAGCCGAAGAGACTATTCGGTTAGGTTAGCACTAATGTCAGAAACTAAAACTAGGTATTTGAAATTGTAATTTTTTTGGTGTTAGATAACCGAAGTTTCATGTGGAAGGCTTTTGAATATCAAATTTTATTTTGTATAAATTTTGAAGCCTGATTTTATACAATACATAAGTATTGTATAAAATCAGGCTTCAAAATTTAGCTTTGTGCCACGCGAACTATGTTGCGGGCAAAAGCAAGTTGAGATTTTACAACCGCTGAAAAATACCAAATATAAAATTTTGAAATGTCATCTTAGAATGAAACGTTAATGTGTGTAATGTGTGTGTTGTAGTGCGTATATTCCGCAGTACTTCGACCGCATATTATAAAAATATTATTTTTGCATTTTATTATTTAAACCATCCATGAAAATGGCACAAATTTGGAATATAAGTAGATTCTTTATGACATAACAATATTGAATACGTGTACTTTTTAACAATTGTTTTTTTTTGAGCGCTTTTAGCTTGGGGAAACTAAAGAGCTTAATTTCTCGGATCGCAATGGCTAAATTTGTCACAAAATTAGGAATTAGATCTATTTTAGTGGTCTTAGTCAGAAAATAGTCATTTATCACACTTTAGATGTCATTTTGTACTGGTTGCAAATGACGTAAATTATGTTTTCATACTCTGGAGGCTGCCCCAGATATGATACCATTCGTATTTTAAACTTTAAATAGATTTTTTCACTTTTATGGCCATTTAAAAAAATCAACCACAAATTATCGAATTGCAAGAGGCAGAAATGGCACAAACTTAATAATAAGCTCCCTAGAGAGACTACACACGCAAACATTTTAAAAAACTTTTTAAAAAAATCCCTTCTAAGTATTTATTTTACGTTATGATTAGTTTCCTGTAGTTGTATTTATGTCGTAAATATTAGTGCAGATTATAAAAAAATGAGTAACAAAAAAATACGGAGCGCAATAAACCAAAAATATGTAGTGATATATTATTATTTATTTAAAAAACAATGAAGAAAAGAAATATATTAATTTGTAATGAGATTTGAACCTAGACGCTTTGCCCCAGGCGGACTAAAAACCGCTAGGCTATGATGCGAATTACTAAATTGTTGAAATTACGCTTTTTTACATTATGGACACATCACTGACGTAATTCGCGCGAAGCAATTACGGGGGCGGCGCGTCCCCCACTCACTCATCTCCTTCGCCCCCTTGAATATAGTTGGCGACTCACCTCGCCTTAACAGCGGCCTAGTACGGGCTGACATTCATTTCACCAAATAAAATAAGCCTTATTGACATGCATTAAGATTCATGCATAATAGCAAAACACGTGAACGTTTTTAATAGACTTTGTATGTTGGATTATTTTTAAGCAAATATCCGCTATCTTTGGGTATTTATGAAACAAACAAAGTAAGCTACATAAGAGCACAAAAATGATCCTAAACACGACCTCTTTATGTAAATCTGGAAAACTTTTTTTATACTAAAAATCATATTTTTTATAATATGTAGTTCTTAAACAATTTTAGATAAAGAAGTAGTCTATTTGTGACAATTCTTAGTTTGTAGGATTTGGTTTCATTTGGTTGCCAAATCGACCGAAAAACAGGCAATTTATGTCAAATTTATAAACGCGCCCTTAATTCACGTTTTAAAAATGTTCATAAAAAATGTTTTTTCTTACAGCCTGCTAAGAAAAGGTCGAAAACCTGCATACTAGTTAAGAATTTACCATCCGGTACTGATATGGAAGAAATAAGAACGCTTTTCGCAAAGCATGGACAAATATCACGGTTCTTAATGCCCCAGCATGGAATCACTACACTCGTTGACTTCATAGAACCATTTGAAGCTAAAAAAGCCTTCACAAAACTAGCTTATTCTCAGTTCAAATCTGCTCCATTATATTTGGAATGGGCACCAGAGAATGTTTTCGTGAAAGGAAAAGTTCCAGAAACAAAATCTGAAGAAACTGAGGCTTTCGCGAGTGAGAGAGAAACAATATCCGAGGAGATTGAACTTATGAAAGAGACAACTGCGAACTTCGAAGACAAGAAAGAGACAGCTGCGAAAGACAAAGAAAAGAAAGAAACGGTTGCCGAAGAAGAAATACATGAACCAGAAAATGATACAACTTTGTTTATAAAGAATCTTAACTTCAAAACAACCGAAGATTCATTGAGAGAGGTAATAAAATTGAAAAATGAGTAACCTAGTAAGACTCTCTCAGGCCTTGATTTTCAGGCGCGTTAGCGAGCGGTCAGCCTCAAGTCTAACCTAAACCTACATTTAAGTCACCTAGTACTGAAGACTTGAACTTTATTTGTTTTACAGCATTTGTCATCGTGCGGGAAAATACACAGTGCGACTATCGCTAAAAAGAAGGACACCAAAAATCCTGGTCAATTTTTGTCCATGGGTTACGGGTTTGTTCAATTTTATAAGAAAAGTCATACCAACGAAGCACTGAAGAATCTTCAAGGTAGTACGCTAGATGGCAAGACGTTAGAACTGAAGCGCTCAGAACGTGGAAATGTGTAAGTGAATTTACGTTTTTTTTTATCCGCAATAAAATGGGACATGACTTATGTTAAAATATCTCTATATAAGTCATAGACGTATATATTATAGACGAGACATGTTGAGGCAAAAAGTGTCTCCAGTTAAATGGCCCCACTTTTGAGATTTTTGGGGCCATTTTGACATTTGAAGTATGGTGAAAACAAGATAGCTGAGATTTAAAGTATGGTGAAAACCAAGATGGCGTAACATTATTGTATGAAGATTTATTCTGTCAAATGTACGTCATAACCATCTTGAGTTTTGAAGCTTTGATATTTTAATCATGGTTTACAGGCTTTCTACCTGTGCATAACTGCATGGGCAGTTAAATGGATATTGAGTTAACATTGAGTTACCATCAGTAACTGGAACAGGATAATGTTTTGTTGCTATGGCGACAGTTATTTAATTTGATAAAATATTTGCAGAAGTGAAGTTAAAACAGCAAAAAAGAGCACCAAGGACTCAATACAGAATGGTAACAAGATCTTGGTACGAAATGTGCCCTTCCAAGCCAATAAAAACGAGTTACATGAAATATTTAGGTAATTTTTTATATTATAGTAATACAAATAGATATATTATGTTGTATAGCACAAAAACGCAGTATGTACGTACATACAACGTTTTTCCGCTATATGCATACTTAGGACCCCAAATGAAATATGTTACTATCGCGTTCAAGTTTGCCTTCTTTTGTATGGAGTCTGCACAGAACACCTAGCTCTAACTTCCGGGTACTAAATTTTCCCATGCAAATGAAGCCAAACTTAAAATTAAAATGTGTAGTTAAAAAAACTCACTTGGGTAACCCCAATGAATGGTTGAATGAAATATTGTTCTAGGCAGCCATTCCTAAAAAGCTTGTTTTTTTTTATACAAGGACTTATCTAATCAACACAACAGATTTTAATTACGATATACATAATATCTAATACATGTTTGGTCAATATAAAGATAAAAATAATTTATAAACTTAATGCAATGCTATGTTGTGGATGCTATGTTTTGCCTCACAAATTAACAAGAACTTTATCTTGATCAAAGCTGAGCTTGTATAGTGTGCGATAATTTTGATAATAACCTTCTGATTGTGTGAATGTTTAGTTAAAATTAACATATAAATTTGTTCATATTTATTGACCATGGGCATAAATATCGATATTGATTTTCTTGTTATTAGATAATAATTTTAATAAAAAAATTCTACTTCCAGAGCATTTGGGGAGATAAAAACTGTAAGACTTCCAAAGAAATTGACAATGGGATCCGACCAACATCGTGGTTTTGCATTCATAGACTACTATTCCAAAGCTGATGCTAAGGTAGTTTTCGGTTATTTTTCATAAAATGGTTGTCATAATGTTATTAATCGATCTTAACATAGGTTATTCATGAACATTGAAAATCTATTACTTTTACCACAGAACAACTTTTACTCCAGGACTAACAAAATAGTATGATTAATCGGAATTTTATTTTAATTGTGTTGTGTCATTCGCACCAAACAACATATAGGAAATACAAGAATTTTTTTTTAATGGATTTATTTTTCAGTGTGCGTTTGATGCTCTGTGTCAATCGACCCATCTTTACGGAAGGCGCTTGGTCCTAGAATGGGCGGACCAAGAGGACGAAAATGAAAATATCAATTTATTGAGAAAAAGAACCGGCGATATGTTCAACGCCAAGACACCGGGTGGAAAGAAATCGAGAAAAGGCGCGGTTGATGTTGATAATTTTGTAGATGCTGATATTGTAAAATAAAATTTTATTTCCAATTTTGCGTTTTTAATTTATCTTTAATATGAATAAAAAATCTGAAAACTGAGTATACTGATAAATCAACACACCGGCATATTTAGCGGAACACAAAAAAAAGGTCCATAATTAAAAAAATATGGTTTTATTTTAAAATCTACTTACTACACTTCTTTTGTTATTTAAAGTTTCATTTGTTTTACTTAAAATGAGATCACATTAAGAACAGATTTTTCGAGTAAAGGCTATTTGTGAAAAATGGTACATTTTTGAATTTTTCATGTAACCGGGAAAAGTGAAAATTAATATTAAAATAACAATTAATTAAATTAGAAAAATGGTGATTAATATCGCGTATTTCCTCCACGTGCTCTTATTAAAGTTCCTACCCGTCTAGGCATACTGAGAATGATGTTATCGATGGTCTCCTGGGATAGTCTCCGCCATTCCTCAACTACGGCGATTCGCAGTTCACCCACGTTGGCAGGAGCTGGAATTCTGGACTTAACTTTTCTTTTCAGCAAGTCCCAAACGTGCTCTATTGGGTTCATATCCGGTGATCTCGCTGGCCACTCCATAACAGTGATATTTATATCATTAAGATAAGCTTGAGTTACCCGAGCGGTATGCGGCCGAGCATTATCCTGCATAAAAACAAAATCGTCACCGATATATGGGGCAAACGGTACGACATTTTCTTCTAAAACTTCTCTGATATAGCGGTCTGCAGTCAGACTCCCTCTGTCAAACACTACCAAGTCTGTGCGAGCTCCCAAACAAATGCCCGCCCAAACTATTATTGATCCACCACCGTATGCAACTGTAGTTTCAAAATTTGTCTGAATGTATCGTTCTCCTTTGCGTCTGTATATTCTTTGCCTGCCGTCAATTTGATTTAAGAGAATTCTGCACTCATCACTAAACAATACCTTACTCCATTGGTCCGCGTTCCAAAGTCGATGTTCCTGAGCAAAAGTTAACCTGTTTCTACGATGATTTACCTCGAGCCTTGGAGCCTTGGCGGGCACAAATGAACCCAAACCAGCTTCTTCAAACCTTCTTCGTACCGTACGCTCACTTACGGTTACACCCCGCACTGCTTCTAACTCATGTCGGGCTTGGACGGCCGTCAAACGGGGGTTCCTACGTACACGAAGCCGAATGAAACGATCATCCCTACTCGAAGTGCGTCTTTTTCTGCCTTGTCCTGCTCTTCTCACATAAGTTCTCCCTGAACCGTTGGATACTGCGATGGATCGTTGAAACTGGTCGACGAAGATCTCTGAATATCACTCTGTAGGTTTGACCATTTCTTCGCATTTCGAGTGCCCTGGCAATCTCCGTTGGGGCTAAGTCAGGCATAATTCAGTCCTCAACTCCAAAAAGATACGCGATTAAAAAAAAACTAACAAAAAACAGTATCTCAATGAAATTTTAAATCAAACTCAGAAGGAAGAAATACTCGAAGTTCGCTCCAGATAAGGTGTATTTGAATAAAATTAAAACAATTGCATAAAATGTGATGTTCAGTTGTTTTCTTAATTTGAAAATATTTCTTTTTAAATTAAATGACGTATAAACCAGCCAGCAACCTTATATGATACTGATATCAAACCTTTATTTTATGTTCCGCTAAATATGCCGGTGTGTGTAGTTCGGAATACGCTCCCCTAAAACAAAATTAGAAAATCCTGAATTTTACAAAATTTCCAACTCTTACGTCGCGCACTACCTCGAACTAGAGCAAAGTCTTTCTCACATCATCGAAATGTCTGTGTTAATCTAAGGTTAACAGACGAGCCGATTTGGTCTGGAGCGGGCCTCAGATTTGATTGCCAACATAAGGGTTTTCCCCCTATAATTAGGGAAAAAATAACATCTCTAGGGGATGAATTTTTAGGGTTATTTTTAAAGTAAAACTAATAAATCGACAAGCTATTTGAAAATCGACCTGTAGAACGTGAACTTTTGGAAGAATGTATATTTTAATAAGTCATTTACATACATTTTTATTATTTATTTATTATTAATAATGGTTTTTGTAGTATTTATTACAGTATTCTTAATCATACAAAATATTTAGGGGTATTTTCAAGTAGGTAGTAGATGCGATGAGTAAGTACCAGGCGAACAATAGTGGAGAGGCGAGTTGTAAAAATAGCCTCACTACTCGACCCTAGATGGCGTTGTGTTTTGTTGGAAATTATAATATATTTTATCTAAAAGAAATAAGGTTGACATTTGCTTTCCGGACAAACTTTCTCTAACTACCCGACAAAACAATGATCGCCTCTCAGACAAAAACACGAATGTATATAATCTATTAATTCAACGAAACAGCGACATCTATTGTTAAGTAGGAAGATTTTCTTTTCAATTAACCTCTTCAAATCTCATGTTCGCCTGGTAGAAAGGTATAGTCGTTCAACTTTAAAAAAAGCGCAAGTTGGCAAGATAATATTGAAACAAAGCCTTTTTTTCTTTTGAAGTAGTTAAGTACTAAATAATTAATTCAAATTAAATTACTTTTTATAGATATTGAGTTATAAAAATAATGTTTTTAATATTTTAATCGTCGCTTATGGTATGCGTAAAGCACTACCATTATATTATTTGCATACAATTTCTCCGCCTCCGTTATGGGTCATTGACCAGCGCAGTAATATAGCTAGTATACTTTTATTTCCACAACGTAATGGAGATATTCCTTCTGAGATAAAAAAAGAAGCGTTACAATTTCAGAATTTTGCTTCGCTGTGCTTCGACTCCACGCTAGTATGAATTATTGGCCTTATGACTCCGCGATTATGTGGAATCAGCCCTCTGCCATATACATCTCCATAAAGGCCTTCGTTACAACCCTACTGTTTATCGACTGATTTGGATTGATAAGCTGTGACATTTTTTGGAAATTGATATAATTTAAAGGTATAAATTGATTTAAAAGCCATAAAACTGTTTTGACGTTATAATTATTTTTATATTAGCAAATAATTATTACACATTGGATGGCATACAAAAAAGTATTTCTCTTGATAATAAACCATACCTAAAATCAAGATTATATAATTCAAATGGTGTCTCTATATTAATTAAATCTATTAAATTATATTTATTATTTACATAAGTGAACAAAATCATTCTAAAACTCCTTAGGGTACTTTGTGTATTCCTATGGAACAACCATATAATCAAATAATCACTTAACAAGTGATTTTAATTATTATTAGCGGTCTTACAATCGTGTATTAGTAAGTATAGTATTTATCTCATCTTTAAAGAGCTTTTTAAATCTATAAACGTATATAACATACATTTAATTATTATTTATATCATACCAATAACATAAGTTTACACAAAGTACAACTTGGCAAAAAAGAGAAGATGCAGTGACAGCAAGAACTTAAAATATGATTGTATCATCTTTTATCTTTGATCGATTGGAATGGTTTATTATGTTATAATATTTATTATTATATTATATATTTAAATTAATATGTCATTCCAATCTAATAAGGATAAAAGAAGATACAGTCAAAATGTTTTTAGTTCCTGCTTGTACTGCATCATACTCTTTTTTACCAAGCTGTACTTACAAGTATGAAGTAGCCTATGCTAATGTAAGACATTATGGCTTTATAGACTGGGCTAACTGTGTAAGCCAGGCCATATTTAAAGACTAATAAGCAGAAACTCACTCTTAAATTTTGAATGTGAATAATTGTGATAAAATCTAATTTAAATAGAAGATATGCACACATCAATACACTACAGTATAAACTAGTTTTATTTAATATACAAAAAAATGAACTGGAAATGTGATAAATTTATTATAATCTAGAATAAATTGATAAAACATATTGCAAACATTTAATACAAAAGTGTGCATAATACTAACAATTGCAAACAAGATCAATTTGCCATACATGATAAAAATTAAAAAAAGAAACAGTTAAATAGTTGCAAAGTAACAATAATAAATGTAAAGAGAGAGTTAAACACAAGGCAGACTTTATAATACATATTCACTTTTTCACAATAAAAACACAGTAAGGATGTTATTGCAAATTCTGATAATCTGTGTACTACAGCTTTGAATTTTTAATCCAAGTCTCATTTAACTACTTTTTGTAACATTCTGATAATCATACAAAATGAAATGGTTGATTTTATACCTAAAATTTTCCAAAACCACAGTACTTTAAATATATGTTAATAATCAGACCAAAATAGTTCATTTTAAGACCTTATTTAAAATTTAATTGTAATATTACAGTACATAATTTCCTTCTTGTAGCATTTTTAATGGCCTTTTTAATGAACATATATTTATTACAAAAAAACCTATAATGTATTCAATCTATTTTAACAGTAGAATAGATTTTTCTAACAAATATGCTTGTTCCAATATATCCCACAGTTCCACAAATGATACCAAGGGTCAAGCTGAACAAAGCCATGTAACCAAAGTAGAAAGTTGTTTGGAACAAGCCATACATCTTTGTTTTGAACAAAAAGTAGTAGAAGGAGTACAAGTAAACATAGATTGCGGTACTTCCTGCGGACAGGAAGCTTGTCCATTGCCAGCGATAGTCTTCAGCATTCAGTAGGAAATAGGTGCACACAATTGTCACACAAACAGTTACTACCATCAGAATTAGGAATACTAACAGCATAAAACCATATACATAATAGATTTTGTAGGCCCAAAATGAAGTAAAAATGAAATACATCTCAATGAAAATGGAACCAAATGGTAGCACACCACCCATTATAATAATTATATATGGTTCCATAAACCATTTTTTCTCAGGTATTGGTCTTGGCACAGCATTTATGCGGCATGGGTAGTCAGGCTGGCCTGCTAGATTACGTCCCAAGACGGTACCGACCAAAGTCAGGGGTAGAATGACGAAAATACAGATGGACATCACAGCTATCATACTACCAAATGGAATAGCTCTTGATGCATGATAGTACATAGCAATGAAGTTTATAAAGAAGGCAGTTCCACACACAAGAACAGGCAGCAGGAATGCTGATAGTAACATCTGCTTAATCCATAGTCTTCCACCCATTCTAGCATATAAAGAGCCACCAAAGTAGCCGTTTACTGGAGAAGTAGCTGCATAGATAAAAATGGCAGTAGAAAGTAGAGATCCCCGTTCAGTGTACAACTCTCCAAATATTGTAAATATTATAACAGCCAGTGTAACAACTGTCAGCTGATGGCCTGCTCCAACGAGGGCTGAAAATATAGCCAAATGTGGTACAGGTCTGAAAACATCACCATGCACTTGTTTCCATCCATATTCATCACCTAAATCCTTTTCTAGATCATCTAAATCGTCATCTTTTGAATATCTTGCATAATCTTTTCTGAGAGTTCTCATTAGAATCATAGATACTAATCCCACTAAGAAAATTACCATCATAAAACTGTTGAAGATACTGAACCAATGGATCCTATGCTGGAAGAAATTAGGATCCAGGTACTTGTCAAATCGATCTTCAAATTTAATGTTACTCTTTTTCCAGTTCACTTCATAAGTGAATGGAATTTTAGCACCGAGAGCCAGACGTTCTTTATTCTCAGCTGTAAGATTTACTTCAACAATCCTATTTCCATTGTAACCAATATCAAACTTTTTATGAGTCCAAATGTAGTAATTTTCTCCATCAATTTCACCAACGATTCCCCATATTGGCAGGTCATCGATGTACATCTGATACCAATAATGATTTTTTACAGCATAAACCAGAGCTTTATAAGATTGTTCATTTAACTCTATAGCGCAAAATTGTTGGGCTGGTACATTATCTTTGTAAGTAATGTCTAGTCCGCTCAGTTCGAGTTCGACGCCCTGCAGGGCTTCTGATAATGTCTCGTGGTAGTGGCCTATAGTAACTTTAGTACCAGAACAGAAAGGTAATGAAAAATATGCATACGTCTCTTGACGATTATGGTAGGGTCCAACAGTGTTCATCCAAAGCACTACTTGCTCTCCATCTTTATATGTATGTGTATGTTCGTCACAAATAATGAATGGCCATAGCAAAAAGAGAAGACATAAAATCTTCATTATCACTTAAGAGATATTTAAAATCCCGTAAATTTAGGGATAAACATAACACGTATGTTAAAAGCCGATGTCAGACATTTATAGCTGAGTTGCCATTTTAAAATATCTGGATTCTGGGGGGCTCGGTAGCGCCCCGCCAAGTCTTGTGACTTGTCATTATTGTGGAAGTAGGTACAGAGAGGTAATGGAGAAGTGACGCACCAGAAACAAAAATATAAAAACTTATATAATAAAACATGTGAAATCATGTTGTACCTTCGTTCGCATCGCATTTTCGAAATTAGCTTACCGTACCGTACGGTAGGTACTTATGTATGAGTTATGTAGGTAACCTAAATTTAAATTAAAAAGATAATGTCAAAATTAAGATGTCAGTTGTCACATTCATGCTTTTATATTTCTAGGTTATAGTATTATTTTCATAAATATTTAAATAAAAATAGTGTTATTAAAATAAATTTTGTGAAAAATGGATACCGACATAGAGCTACCAAGTTGTATACAAGCTAGGTTTATATCAGATACAGGAGAAGAAACAGGAAGCCCTTTAGATTTACCGCTGAATATAACTAAAGATCAGTTAACACTTATTTGCAATGCATTGTTAAAAGAGGTATATAGCGTTAATTTTTTTTACTAAAACATAAATATTTTGCTTTTAAAAATTGTATATTGTCATAACCCAATATAAATTCTAGGAGGATAAGCCATTCTTATTTTTTGTAAAAGATGTTGAAATCACCTCTACTTTACAAGATTCTCTTGACATTTCAAAACTGAACTCGGAAGAAGTTGTAGAAATTATATACCAACAACAAGCTGTTTTCAAAGTGAGGCCTGTCACTAGATGTACAAGGTAAGAAAAGTTATTTTGGAATGTTTTGAATATAAAGAACACTTTTCAGGTTACATTTTTTTTTAATGTTTAACAATTTGTTTACAAACACAGCTCAATACCTGGCCACGCAGAAGCTGTTATCTCAACAAGTTTCAGTCCATCGGGCAAACATTTAGCAAGTGGTTCTGGTGACACCACTGTAAGGTTTTGGGATTTAAGCACACAAACACCACAACATGTTTGTAAAGGTAAATTTACAATCAATTTACTATTATTTTATATTATATTTATTTTTAATCTTTGTAATATGTAATTGTAAAAATACTCTATGATTAATGATGATGAAAACATTACTAATTTGTTTCTTACAGGTCATTCAAATTGGGTATTATGTATAAGTTGGTCCCCTGATGGCCTGAAGTTGGCTTCAGCATGTAAACAGGGCAGAATAATAGTATGGGATCCAATCACTGGAAATCAAGTTGGAAAAGTGATGATGGGACATAAACAATGGATCACGGCATTAGCATGGGAACCATATCTAAGGTACAGTTTCCAAAAACCATGGCTTCTCCCAGAATTGCATTGTATATAAAAAATTGTCTAGTGAAGAAGTCTTCACCATGTTGACAAACTTTAGACCTGGGGGTCTAAAAAGGCCACTTTAGGTGTTTCATATTATGATTGATCCTATATTTTTTTCAACTCATTATGTGTGCCATTTTACGCATTTCTATTGAAAACTGACAAAATTCATATCAGAAAACATCGATTTTGACAGTTTTCAATAGAAATGCGTAAAATGGCGCACTTATTACGAGTTGAAAAAAATATATGAAATACCAAAAGTGGTATTTTTAGACCTCCTGGGTCATTATATAAATTATATTTATTAATATTGTCTAATGTCCTGCATCAGCACACAAAATGGAAAATATAAGCAATTTATTTATTATTTTAGTAATCCAGAGAGCAGAAAGTTGGCTAGCTCATCAAAGGATGGAGACGTTAGAATATGGGACACAGTAACTGGTATCACTGCTCTCAGTTTAACGGGTCATACTAAAGCTGTTACTTGTGTGAAGTGGGGGGGCACTGGCCTGATCTATACATCATCACAGGACAGAACAATTAAAGTAAGTCCTAAATATTACATTATAATAATGCATTTTTTAATTTGTGAATAACTTTTTTGAAAATTATGAATAAACTTAATTTGTTTAAATGTAGCAATTATAACAGGCTCTTTTTTTATTAAAATATTTGTGGCTTTGTTGGTTCTTTTTTTTCGTTTTAAAATTACAATGTTTTATTCTTTTGTAGGTATGGAGAGCCAGTGATGGAGTTCTCTGTCGGACTCTAGAAGGCCATGCTCACTGGGTCAACACTCTTGCACTCAGCACAGACTATGTTCTCAGAACTGGTCCATTCCACCCAATATTGGACAGATTAGATGCAACTACTGATAGTAAGTATAATATTTGACATTTGTTTTATGTATACAATATGGAAATTGGGTTTTAATATCCATTAAAACCCAATTTACTCAAAAATATAAAAAACAAACACTTACAATGGCTGTGTGCGGAAAAAAGCTCTTGCTAGCGTTAAATAAAATGACAGTTGTCGGCCAGGACATGTTTACTAACTTCAATACCGCTGATGCAATCTGCCATTTTGCGTTTGTTTTTAAATCAGTTATTAGTGTTTTGTGCAATTAATTTAATTAAATTATTATTAAAATTAACATTAATGTCAGCCCAATAAATAGTGAAATATATATGTATGTAATAAATATATAAATTGAATTGAATACTTTATAAACATATAACATAGCTTAATTTTTAAAGAATATATTTTTAACAGAAAAAGTACTTCAACAAAGAGCAATAGTGAGGTATGAACAGACATGTCCACAAGGTGTTGAGAGGTTGGTGTCAGGATCAGATGATTTTACATTGTTCCTATGGCTCCCAAACAAGGAAAAGCGCCCCCTAGCCAGAATGACTGGTCATCAACAACTTATCAATGACGTCAGATTCTCTCCAGATTCGAGGTTAGTACCTAACAAAAATAAAAATGTTTACAAAGAAATTAATCAAAACAATTCAAAGAAAAATTAAATTTGTTAATGTCGTTTCAGGTTAATTGCATCTGCATCATTTGACAAATCGGTCAAACTATGGGAGGCATTAACAGGAAAGTTTATAACAACACTAAGAGGGCATGTACAGGCAGTGTATATGGTTGCATGGTCAGCAGATTCTAGACTTCTATTGAGCTCTAGTGCAGATTCCACCTTAAAAGGTATTTTATAGTCATTGAGACTCGAGACAGATCTGCTTATAAAAACAATCATGTTAAATCAAAAGTAATGAATAAATTATTTAAAACTTTTAAAAATATGTGGAATAAATATAATTTCAATTCAAGTCCTTATTTTGCAGTGTGGAACATGAAAACAAAGAAATTAGAATTAGATTTACCAGGGCATGCTGATGAAGTATATGCTGTTGATTGGTCTCCCGATGGAAACTATGTGGCCTCAGGTGGAAAAGACAAAGTATTGAAATTGTAAGTTATGACCTATGTCTTATAAAATGAAACATACTTTCTAATGCATATTATATTTTCCATTTATTTAATATATTTAACTTAAAAGAACATTAATACTAACATCAGGTTAACATTTTTTTTTCAGATGGCAACACTGAGATGGATCATCCTTTGAATTGTATTGGTATTTTATATATTAAATACAGAAGTACATATTTTACTATTTAATTTTAATGCCCTTTTTCACATTTGCCTTAATACCCGAAGCTTCGCCTCCATATCGTGTCACTTCAGTACGTGGTTCCCTCACAGCACCCTTTCGTCTTATCTTTGCCTTTCTGTACTTCAACTTATGTTTAACTCTTGGATTTCTCTGGTCTTTCTTTCGGTGAGGTGTTAACCCTTTATTTTTAGCAATTTGGTAGGTTATCTCCCTTTTATCACCTATATCTTCTGGTATTACTTCCTGAAGTGATATTGATGGTTTGTTGTCATTTTCCGTGTCATTGTTATCTGAGAAACCACTTTCTTCAGATTCTTCTGCATCGCGTGATAACTTATCTACGTCATTATTGAGGAATAGAGAATCATCTTCAATATCGTCCTCATTATCATCAGATACTCCAGTATCATCTCCATCATCATTCTTAATAGAGTTAAACAGTTTTAACTTTTTAGGAGGATTTTCCATATTCTTAGCTAATTTACGTTTATGACCTTCTGCCTTATTTTCTAATATTAACTGTAATTCTAAATTATTTTTGACAGCATGCAGAATCTTGTCAATCTGTGGCTTTATGACTTCAAGGTATATGGGTTCCATTTTCTTCAACATTTGTCTATATTGGTAAAGTCGTTTTATGACTGGATGGTTTTGTATATTAATTTTTTGGCTTTTTAATAAGAGGTAAAAGCTTATATTTGTACAATAATTAAGAATAAGATCATAGTTCGTTTTAACAAATTTTGAAGCTGAACAGTTAGGGAACTTCCCACCTTTAACCAGTTCTAAAACAGGATGCAAATCATCTTTTGCTACTGTAAGTTTCGACTTAAAATCATCTATAAGGCCTAAAAATTCAGGACTTTCCTTTTCTAAAATTTGCAGTTTTTGCCTTTTAGACATTTGACTTAAATCACTTTTTACAACTGTATCTGTATCATCAACTTCTTGAGCTTTGACATTTAAAAAATCTAATTCAAAATCTTCTTCACCAAGTTGTTCCAGTAACCTTTTTTGTATATTTTTGGCTTCCTGTTCCTCCATAAGGGCATCCTCTTCTTCATCTCCAAAGCCCCCATAGTCTTGATCTACATAGTCAGTAGAATAATAAGACTTCTTTTTCTTTCCCCAGGCCTTGGAATCCGGTAAATCATCATCAGATTGTTCTTGACCCTCAACATCACTATCAGCCATATCATTTTTATCACCTTCGTCTTCATCTGTATCAGAAAAGGCATACATTTCATCTTCACTCCCGGAATCATGGTGTTTTCTTTTTCTTACCTTTTCTAAAAGCCTTTTCTCTGTAGGTGTGTATTCATTTTCCGAATCTGAAGGTTCATAGTTTCCCTGCATGTCAAATTTGGAATCAATTCTGTAAAAATTAAAGTATTTTTATAGCACATGTTCGCATATTTAGAAGAAGTAATTTGTAGGTCAAGAAATAGACTTAAATTATAGGAAACCTTAATATTTATATTAAACAACAATATGATCTAGTGTTCGTGATCATCATAAAATATTAACTAAAACAATAAAAAAATACTAAAGACCCAAGTTCGATGTTCATATTCCAGATATAGATATCAGTTCAGAAGTTGTGTGGAGACTTGGAGAGCTAAGATTACTAAGCTCTTCAAGTGTCAACACAACTTGCTATTAAGCAACATCTTTTTAAAGTATATTTTTCGAACCAACTATATAAAAAGTAATAATATAGTAGTAGTATAAATGTAGCTAAATACCTTATTTTATCAGCCATCGTGTTTATAAATCTAAAAAACCGCGTGCCTTATTCTCATGGGTTATACAAATTATATCTATAGGATCATATATGAAAGTTAACACGTTCCTTACTACGATGTTGCACATAAATTTACAGAAAACACATTATTATTAGATTATTTACACCACAAATGTAAATAAAAGGAAAATTAAATTCACAACTTCGCCATTACCATTACACGCAATGTCGACGATCGCACGAAATCACAAATGTCATCATGACTCAAGTCAAATTTTTTTTTCTTAATTGCCGTTGTCTTTTATCCATTTCCCAGTGTCAAGTTAAAAAGGCAGGAAATCGAATTTTAGTTTCAATTTCAACACCGTCTTCAAGTGTTTCAAGTCCAAAGTCTAGTCAAAGTCCAAATAAATAGTCAGTGCAGTCAATGAGTCAAGTCAGTCGATTCATTAAAGTGGTAGATGCTTTATTGAAAGTTCCTAGGGAGTTTTGGAGGAACAAAAAATAGCACGTTTCTGAAGTTGTACCACTTGCCCACACTCGTGCACGTTAACGAATGGTCAATATTCTACCCCCCTTACTAGTAAAAATATTTACACAACGATGCTATCTTTATATATATAACTAATACAACATTGCTATCTTTTTCTATCAAATGATATTTCCAACGTATCAGACAAAGACAGCAACGTTGTTTAAGTTATCCGTTGTGTAATTAGTTTTATTAGTAAGTGGGTTTCAATATAACACAAATTAAAGAAAATATTCAAAATCAACAACGTCACACATTGAATTCCCTGACAAAACTCCAAATTGTTTTTTATTTACCCTCCAGACAACCGTAGTACCAAAGTAGCTTTGGGAGCGTACAATATCAACATTGTATGTTTTAAGTCAATAATAAATAAATAAAAAATTAAAATAAAATATAGTTTTTTATAGCTTCATTCTTTGCTCAAGTTTTGCCCCTTTGCCTTGAGCGAGAGTATCAGTCAGTGCTGCCCCTCGTACACACGAGAGTTTTTTTTGTAGTCGCCACTGACAAAACGCACTGTAAATAGAACTCTGCGTCAGTTTATTAAAGCTGAAAATCGAAGTGTCAAGTGTCAAGTGTCAAATGTTAAATTGTTCTAAAACATGAGTCTACGCTTGTCGATTTTCAGCTTTAAATGTACTAACGATTTTTAGATCTATCGGATAAATACAGTCAGCAAGTGACATTTATACCCTCAAGCGTCGCTTATCGCCTGGCGGCAAGGCGTGAAAGCCCATAGCCCACGCCCTCATTTATAAGTGTTTTGTTTGTACCACATAATTTTAACATTTATGTAAATAATATTATGTTTTTTATGCGTATACTAAGTATTTTCCATAATTCTACTTTATATTATTTCGGAAAATCGAACGAAAAATTTACGTTCTTATTGATATTTTTTTCATAGTATGATTTTCTTGTAAAATGCATATCGAATTGAACATTTTATTAGAACAGTATTAATTCTAGAGTCTAGGAATGGAATATATGGATAATGTTAAGAAGATTAGTTACTTTAATTGTTTTTGTAAGCGATTACCGTCAAAAAAAGGCTATTTTATGAGGATTCAATGAGGGAGTACCCTCATTGTGCAAAAAATAAAAAATTAAAGAGTTACTTTTATATTTAACATCATGAACCGTACAAAAACATAAAAATATGTCTATAATTATGTCCCAGTTACAGTTTATAGAGCAATAAAACATGTACTATGTCAGATCTTTTTCATAGTAATTGTAATTAGTTTTGCTCCAATTCTTGTTAGTACAATTGTTTTTGTATTTAAATTTTATGTATAATGTATCCACTTACGTAAATAAAGCAAATTTCATTATATAAAAACTAAAACTTCACATAAAAATAATTTGATAGTAAGTTTTTCTAACGCGGAACAAATTCTGGAAAATAACATAACTTTTAACAAACTACTTTGTTGACGTTATATTTACACAAAGCTTGGTTTTTATGAAGTATTTAGTTAGAAATAATTTTAACATCAGTACTATCAAATAGCGCAATTATACAAAAGTGTTTTTAAATACCAGGTTTCGATTTTTGTTTGGGACATTTAATTAAAAAAAAAAATACCTATGCAGTTTTATCTAAATAATAGTAGGCATTCACGCCATTATTATATAGATTAAACTTACCTAAAATGGTTGTCCAAACTACCGATTATACAAAAAATTTAAATTGTAAACATGTTAAAGGTAAATAAGTATGAACGAATAGAATTTATACGCATTTTGTACCTTCTGTGTTGTCAAAATGTTCTATGCCAGAGATTCCAAACATAGAAGCGCTTATTTATTAATACGCTTAATTGGTAGTGACAAGCACTAGTCATTTTTTTTTGCTATTGAATCAAGCATGCCATTCCTTTTGTTGCATGCAGTTTTTATCTGTCGAGACCGTTAAAAGCTCTCGCGGGAATATAGCCTAAGTCCTTGCCATGTTCCCACCTAAAGACATTTTACTTGCGTGAGCTTGTTTGGAGTTTTGATGAGAATGTCAATGTGCGACGTTGTTTTTTTGTACCTATTCCAAAATTTGTGTTAATTTGGTTCTTAATTTGTAATATTGGTAGAATATTAACCATTAGACATACGTTGTTGCTCGTTACAACTACAAAAAGCATCCTATTTTGTGTTATCTCCAAAACTCTCTAGGAACTTCCAGTAAAGCTTCTACCACTTTACTGAATTGACTGACTTGACAATTAACTGCACTGACTATTTTTTTGGGCTTTGACTAGACTTTGGACTTGACACTGGCAAATGATTAAAAGCCATTTATTTAAATTATAAAAAAAACTTGTTTGTGTTGCTTGAAAAAAAATATATTTTATTTTGACTCTACTGACATTTTAAAGAATTTTGCCGGGGAATTCAATGGGTGACCTTGTTTTTTTATTATTTCTTCATTAATTTGTGTTATTTCGGTTATTAATGTGTAATATTGGTAGAATAGTAACCATTAAATATTCGTTAACGTGCAAAAGTGTGGGCAAGTGGTACAACTTCTAAAAAAGTGCTATTTTGTGTCTCTCCAAAACTCCCCAGGAACTTTCAGTAAAGCTTCTACCACTTTACTGAATCGACTGACTTGACTCATTGACCGCACTAGCTATTTATTTGGAGTTTGGACTTTGACTAGACTTTAGACTTGACGATTTAGGAATACGGTGTTAAAAAATTGAAACGAAAGTTCAATTTCCCGCCTTTTTAACTTGACACTGACAAATGGTTATAAGCCGATGCCATATATTAAAAAAGAAGAAGAAGACTCTACTGACATTTTGTGGCAACTGACGTTAGGGAGTTTTGCCGGGGAATTCAATGGTTGTGGATTTTGCATTTTTTTCATAAATTTGTGTTATTTCGGTTCTTAATGTGTAATATTGGTAGAATATTAACTATATTCGTTAACGTGAACAGGTGTGGGCTAGTGGTACAACTTCTTAAAACGTGCTATTTTGAGTTTCCCTCCAAAACTCCCTAGGAACTTTCAGTAAAGCTTCTACCACTTTACTGAATCGACTGGCATGACTCATGGACTGCACTGACTATTTATTTGAACTTTGACTTTGACTTTAGACTTGACGATTTAAGAATACCGTGTTGAAAATTGAAACGAAAGTTCTATTTCCGGCCTTTTTAACTTGACACTGGCAAATGGTTATAAGCCGATGCCATATATAAATATATTTTTTTTAAACTGACGTTAGACCTTCAGTAGTAGTACTTATCATCTATGCGTTAGACAATTCACAAACGTCAAAGTACTAAGATATACATGGTCTATTTAGCACATTTTCCACCCAAATAGGAATTAATAAATTAAAATTTTAGTGATAAAAGTTATAAAGAACACGGAGATATTCAATTATAAATTATATTGGAAATGCCAAACATTTTCATTTCTATTTTTGTGTACATTTTATGTTTTTGCCCTATAAACTTAGGCAAAGAAAGCGGCAAAATTAATTTAAAGGATGACTGTTCCAAGTGTCGAGCCATAACTAACTCGTTCAGCAATTGGCTCGAGAAAACCTCTCGCGGGAAACACGAAGGAGGTGATGTGGCATGGGAAGAATCGAAATTAAAAAACTATGCTCGAAGTGAAATGAGACTTGTCGAAATTCAAGAAAAATTATGTTCCGATTTAAAATCTAAATCCCAAGACCACTGCTATGCGCTCGCTGAAGAAACTGAGTATCTCGTAGAAAAGTGGTGGCATGAAGAAAGCTCTACATCCATTGATTTATTTACATGGCTTTGTATCAATGAACTTAAGTATTGTTGTCCTAAAAACCATTTTGGCGATCAGTGTCAACCTTGCCCAGTAAATGATAGAAATGAAATTTGTAATAGCCATGGTAAATGTGACGGAGACGGAACACGTAGTGGCAATGGATCTTGCATTTGCAAAACTGGGTATGATGGAGATACCTGTGATAAATGTAAAACAAATTACTTTTACAATGAAGTTGCTAAAACATGTGATGCATGCCACAAGTCTTGTAATGGATGTCATGGAGGTGGTGCAACAGATTGTACTGAATGTGCAGGTGGATGGTCTTTGGAGTCTGGAAAATGTATAGATGTTAATGAGTGCACAATTTTTGCACCGGCATGTCAGGGAAACGAGTATTGTATGAATAGCGAAGGATCTTTTCTGTGTAAAGCATGTCATAAGAGTTGCAAGACTTGTGGAGGCGCTGGACCTAATAATTGTAGTTCATGCTATGATAATGACATGCTTTGGTCTAGTAAATGCCTTGATGATAATGAACAGCAGAACATGATCAACCAAACATTGGTCAGGGGCATTTGTTTTTGTGTTATAGTAACATTAAGCTTAATGATGTTTAGAAAATACATATGTGTAACTTCAATATTTGTACTGAGTACTTCTGTACTGTATTTATATTTCGAGTCCCATTATGAAGGAGGCTTATTGTATGCCTTGATGCATAGTTTGTACAATTAATAACAAAAAATATCAAAAAAAAAATTGAATGAAAAATTATTCATTTCAAAGTTACCACAGTTTTCAATTGTATATTAATGCAAGTATTAGGTTAGAAATGTTACATTTTAAGAATAAAACAATTAATTAAGAATTTTATGGTGTATTAAAAATACATTTCATTGTGAAGGATGCATAACTACAATTAGTATCATATATACAAAAATTAAATTAATTATAACAAATGTAGCATACTGCCAAAAATTAAATACATTCTAGTACTAAGTTAATTAAATATATTATATTGACCATAAAGGGTAACAAATTATGAGGATTGTAAACAAATAATAGATTTTTTTATAAACAATTCTTAATAAAAATTAAATATACTGAAAAGTGAATACCTTTAATTCTACACCAAAGTATATCTTAAGAATAATATACATAATAAAGAAATAATTAATGATATAATAAAAGTTGTGACACAAAATGAAATAATTTGGTTCAAAATTTAAATAGTTTTTTTTTTTTAAATTAAAAGTTTAAATAGTAGGTATTACCATATTATGAAAAGAACTTAATATTTAGCTACTCACAAATACTGCAATAATTTAACCTACTCAGGTGCCGAAAAGGTTATTTTGGATACAACATAACTTACCTATGAATTAACCACATTTTTTCATAATTGATTTTTCTTACAGTGTTTACAATATTCAACCTCAATCAAATTAAAATAAATTTTTGTAAGTAATTAAACTTCTGTGAAAAGATTTTGTTTTAGATGAAAATAATGCACATAGTACATTGTCCATTAAAATGACAGATAAATCATTTAATATTTGTTGCCATGTCAAAAATTTTCAAAAAAAGTTATCAATCTTAAACATTATTATCATTACAAATTTTAATATGTAAATTAATATTAACACCAATTTAAAGTATCACCAAAATAACTTGGATTGCAACACATATACCTACCCTATCAAAATTTTAATTTTTTTGGATCTGCCTCAGTTGTATTTTTAACAAATATATTATTAAAAATATTGAATAATTTTTTGGTGTTATGATTACTTTTTAGTAAACGGAATTCTATTTTATTGGTAGTAAAATACAATTTATTGGTAATAGCAAAAAGATATTCTGATGTGTTTAAACAATTATTATTATTATTAGTCAATTTATCAGAGCATATTAGCCACTATTTGTCAAAAATGTAAACAATAGTAACACACTAGCAAGTAGAAACTATAGAAAACTCCACACAAAAAATTAGCATACAATTGTAAAGAACACAATGCATTTTATTTATTAACTATATTTTAAATTTTATGTGTACATTTTATAAATCATAAGATAACTAATGGGTAGGTCATTGCATAAACGAGCAAAACTTTAGTAGTTTTAGATGAAAAAATTAAAAAGAAAAAACTACCTCTTGAAACACAAAGTCAACAAAATACAATTCTTTGAGCCTATCCAACAATTTCCCTAGAAATTTAAAGCGACATACTCACCCCAAACGCACACCGTCTGCGTTCTGTCGCGGGAAATCATACTCATCAAACACTTGCATAAATAAAAAGGGAATTAGGTATTATTATGTTATATAATATACTAGCTGTTGCTCGCGGTTCCGCCCGCGTAAGTATATTATCCCTCGGGAACACTACTTTTTCGGGATAAAAAGTAGCCTATGTTTTAATCCAGAGTCTAAACTACTACCATACCGAATTTCATCGAAATCCGTTCAGTAGTTTTTGCGTGAAAGCGTAACAAACATCCACGCTTTCACATTTATAATATTAGTAAGGATATGAAAGCACCAACTTATGTAATAAAGTAATTTTAATACACTTTGTGGTTGTAAATATATTTAAAGTGTACAAAGCTTACTAATAATAGTTTATAGATCAATTTGGTTCATTACAAATAAAAAACCTTTTTTGATGTTAAATGGTGTCCCGTTTTTTTTAGTAGGCCATTGTAAGATAAGCTCTCAAACGAAACAACAACTTTCTAAAATTTTCATTTTTGGTAATACATTATTATTAAGTACTAACTATAAAAGCTACTTGTGAAAACACATAAACAAAAAAGGCTTTTATCCTATGGACTGTCCCATTAATTATTATTATAAGTAATTGTTATTACTTACTAGCAATACATTTAAAGTAGATGTAGTACATAAAGTTTAATATAAAAAGGACTATAAATTATATGTAGGTACGACTAGCAATAAAAATGCTCGAAAATGGTTTATAGTCCAAAGTAACGTCACTAAATAGTTTATTGAAGTAGAAAAGTTTGGCCGTAATTATTTCCAAATGTGAATTAGAAACAAATTTTGTTATATTAGTTTTAAAATCAGTCTGTTTTAAGTTAATGTAACTACATTTTATCAAAATTTCGTCCCGCTATATAATACTTACCGAATCCCGCTTCGCATCCCAACATTCACCCGTCTTAACTTATTTGTATATCCCTAGTTTAGTATATTTCAGTCGTCATTTCATGTATTATATAGAAACTCTAAAAGGTGGGACCTATCTGTGTTACATAAACTAAATTAAAGGCCTCGGCCTCGAAATTCGCGGCAGCGCGCACAGGCGGAAGCCATTGGGTCAGCTCACACCTCGGTGTGACACCCATGACACCCACGCGACACGGCCAGGCATTTTTAAGATAGCGATTAAATTTCACTATTATTATTCACTACACAAGATGATAAAAGTTTTGCAAGAGCGGAGTCGCGCTGCGCAGCGCGGTGCAGCTCCAAATTCGAACTCTTGCAATGAAACGTAAGATACACGTTGTAGTGAATAAAGTTCAATTTTGAATCACTATCATAATAATGCCGTGCTGCATCGTTTGACAAGAGTGCACTTCTCTCAGTCTTCACTTCAAGCGGTGACTATGGGGCTATTCCAATTTATATTTCGCCCAAAACGCGGCAATATTTATTTTTACCACAAAAAGTAGTTTCTTTCGCGAAATAACGAAAATATTGGAAATTTTGAATTATTCCTCGTATATACACTTTTGAAAAAAGTTCGCCTTTATTTCTTAACGATCCACTTTCTTAATGTACAGCAAAGCAGAAAAGCGATAGGAATGATAAGTGTTCTTACTCGAATTAAAAAAAAAAACAATTGTTTCTTAAATAATGTAACATTAAAACAAATTGGATTCAGACAGGATAAAAAAAATGTTCCTGTTTATTAAAAAATAAATAAATCCATAAATAATTAAAGTAACTACACCTTTTCTCTGCATTGTTTTAACGCATTTCAACGCATAATTATTATGTGCATTGCCGGCACGACCGGGAGTGAATTTGTTAATTACACTTGTTTACACAACTGTACCCAAAAGTGTACTATTAGGAAATGCTACATTGGTTTTTCCAAAGTGTATCTACAAGGAATAATTCAAAATTTCGTTTTCATCAAGCTACTGGAACGCAGTATATGTCGCCCGCATGCGCGCGCTGCCGCTTGCCGCGAATTTCAAAGCCTTACGTTTGTGCAGATACAAAAATTCAGTCTACAAAAATTGTGGAATGTTAATATTATAATTTTTTTGTTTTTCAAAATCATTAAAAGAACTATATATTTTGATGAAATAATATCACTTGCTTTAGCTCTTGATAATATTTATCCTAAGCCTGATGACATAATATTATTATGGTACCTTGAATTAAAACAATATTCTAAGCTACATATTTTGACACTTTTAGGCCGTCATGATCTATTTGAGCTGATATTTTTATATAAAAGGAAAAGGATATAAAAATGCAGTTCCACACTATATTGCCCACTAAAATGTATAATAAAAATACATCTAGGTACAGCTATAAGGCCTACATTTGAGTTAGAGACTCAAATCAATATAGATAACATAGTTATCGCTATTGTAATTAACTCTTAACTATATCTTAAGAAATTGCGTTACCTTTGCCCTATATGTATTAAGTAATTATTTTATGCAAATGCCATTTTAGAATTACTGACTTGTATAAAAACAGCCAGCCGGAAATTTCTGAACAGCAGATTTTTAATGGTCGTTTAATTGAACACAAAGCGTAAATTTTTGGCCAGATAAAATAGGATAAACCAATCCTAATAATCATATTTTAAACAAACTCGACTCAAAGCATTTGACTTTGCATTTTGACGCGTACGTTCTAAAGAGGTTCGTTATATTTGTGACATATAGTATTTACAAAAATCAAATACTGCGTTTAGTAATGCTTAAAATTGTCTACAAAACGTGGATATTTAGGCTTGTATATTTGGTATGTCGTGTAAAACTGTCTCATAATACGTAATAACTGATGGTATTATGTATGGTAGTTTACTTAGCTTTAAGCATTTTTAATATCGGGCAAATATTCTTTATGGCGTATGTACGTAACTCTTGCTAAATCCGTATATTATATGTAATATACGGATAGCCATTATTTAAGTTAGAATTTATTATAACCATTAACCCTTCAAAATGCTACCAATTCAATATTGCACAAGCCCGATATCATGGTTTATATTTTGCACGTTGTTTAAATCGAAGTAAACTGGTGGTCTCTTATTACATACTCATTTAATATTCATAAAAAATCAAACCCACATTTAGAACTATAAGCCTGTTGAACTACAGAAACAAATTAATAGTGCAATGATATTTTTTGATCACGACAACTAATCATATCAAATAAAGAAATCCTATTATGGTCTTACGCTTATAAATTAAGTGTTAACGACTGGTTAGCTGTGGCGTGCAACTGTGCGTTGATAACCCTAGCGACACAACACCATTAACACTAGTTCATACAAAATATTTGGGCTAAATTCACACAGAAATAATGGCAACGATAGTCCGTGTTTAACGGGTAGTTCGCGTCAAAATTTGTTTCTGTTTTGCCTTAGTTGCTTTAGCGATGAAAGCATTTCTTAAATATTTTAACATCAATACTTTGAAATTGAGGCCCAAGGTGAATTCCTGATGACGCGGTATTTTGCACATTGACACAACTCCCGCTACCTCGCTCACACAGCGGTATCGACCGCCGGCATATTTTAAGCCCTTGTCATTGAAATACAGCTCACATGGTAGGTCATGCCCGAGAATTTACCCTAAAATTCAACAGTTTCATCTAACATAGGAAGAATTTTCGGACACTGGTTTCCCAGAACTCACGTTTTTTTGGGACAACAGATCGGAATTATCCGGTTGGCCAATGCTCAAAATTATTTGTTTAGCTTTAAGAACTTACGGAAGCTCAGTCGTACATCAGTCGAGAGGGTACAACGCGTGCGCGGATAGATGCGCGGCGAGCTGCCTCTGCTGTAGCAGCGCGTACAGTATACCCGCTTGGGCCATGGCGTTGACGGTGCCGTCCGCTATGTCGTCCGCTCGCATCTTGTTATTCGCGCCGCCCGGCCGCAGTAACGTCGGGCCGAATACGGTCGCCAGATTGTGTAAGGACATCTTGTTCTCGCTCTCGTGTTGATTTACTCTGAAACATATAAAAGCTGATTATATATTTTTCGATGATTATATGTAATGTTGGCCAATACCCGCAAAACAATGAAATATTTTAAAATTGCGTGAATCACAAATTTTCAATAAATGGTAAATCATTAGAAATTTATTATGAGTTATAATTTAGTCTTCGAACACGCAAACAAAGGCATACAAAAAACACGGTCAAATCTTTTTGATATCTTTTAATTATTTTTCAGAATGTCCTACTTAATTTTCCTTTCTTTTAAGTATCATGAAACAAAGATTACTCACTTCACAAAATGATTGAGAAGGAAGTCGATGCAGTTCTTATTGAGATCGGGCAGCTGCGCGTAGCACTTGAGGAGCGCGTGTCGTCGGGTGTGCGCCGGCGCCGAGTCCACTGAAGTGCCACCGCCCTGGAATAAAACATAATGCAATTGACATTAATTATACGACTCTACTACTCTACGACGAATATACTACAATGCATGAATCAAAATTATTTTACGTTTTATGTACTATATTTAATTTTAAAAGAAAAGAAATGTGTATTTCTGAAGAGGTATAGAAAATACCTGTGTCGATCCCCAAGCTCGAACCAGCTCTGGATAAAGGGCATCGGTGAACAACGCTTCGGGGAGCTCACGTAAGTACAACTTGAGCACGCCCGTCACCGAGTGAATGTCCACCTCCTTTAGCAGCTGTTCAGCCTCGTACGCGTCTGAGATTGGGTTTTATAGATTAAAAATTAATTTAAACAGAAAGTCAATTCCTAAGACCAATTTATTTGTTTTTTACTAAAGAATAACAAAAAAATTGAGGTGGAATCCAGAACAGCACACATGCGATGCCATCGGTCTGCACTAGTAGGACTGTGTATTTGACTCAAGTGACAAAATAGATTAAAATTAAAAAGTACAAGTCAAAAGATAGACAAGTAAAACTGCATTATGTTATTATTAAAATAATTCGAAAAGTTAATACTTACTTATTAACGTTTTTAAAATCTTAGTTTAAAATTCAGTAATCAGACTATATATTAATAGACTGTAATTCAAAATACACGGATCGTTACCCGTAAACACTTACTGGTCTCAAAACTCTTCTTCAGTCGGTTGAGGTCGGAGGCGCTGCCGGACACGCGATAGATGCCCACCTCGACTATCCCGCGCCGCTCCACCTCGCGCACGCACGCGCTTATTATGAACGGTATGCTGCGCTTCTCGCGTCTAAAATGCCATTTAATGTGGTTGAATAATGTAAAAGGAGCATCAAGATTTTGATGGGAATAGCCCTAGCCAGGATTCGAACCCGTAGTTTTTGAAAAAAAAAAATTTAGTTCCTGTATCTTTGCTCCATTCAATAGTGTTGCTTGAATGAAACAATTTCTGGAAATAAATTATATTCTAGAAAATGAAGCTTTTATTTTTAGAATTTTATCAAATCGTGCAATAATACAGAACGTTTTATTTTTATTTTAACCCTCATTATCTTTTTTCTTCCATGTCTTAGAGATTTTTCTTCATACAATAAAATTATACACTTTTTAAGCTCTTTCATTTGATATAATAATAAATGTGTGGTAGTGCTACAAGGGTGACGACGGGCTCCATACAAAAAAGCCCCTTGTTCTTTACAACGCGTTAAGTTACATATCTTATTCTAGAACTCACTTGGCGACGTGCGTGATCTTGGCGCCGAAAAGCGCACCGGACTTGGCGCTTGGCACGTGCGAGGCGGAGCGCTCGGGCGGCAGTACGCGTAGCCGCAGCGGCAGCGATCCGCCACCCAGGCACACCGTGCGCGACGCCGCGACTGACACCCATTCGCGCGAAAGCTGGACATTCACACGTTATGAATTTTTCAAGTAGGCATGATAAATTAATCTGAAAAATTAAGGAATAGCGAAAAATAGCTGGCCTGGTTTGAAACCGGCCACCGTCACCAAAATCGGTGTGGGGAGCTATTATTATTATTTAATTTATTAAAATCGGGCTCGCAACTTCATTCAACAACATTTTTCGCTAATGATTGTAGTTTCAGATTTACCTACCATGCCCACTTGAAAAACCAACCTGTATATCCAATGGAAAAATACATTTTTGACGTGACAACGTCTTATAATTCGATGGAGCCGGCTGCACGCACGAAAAAACATGACTCATGCGGCGTTACCTCGCTAAACATGACTCATGGCGTTACCTCGCTAAACATGACTCATGGCGTTACCTCGCTCTGAGGCGTTCCTTTTTCTTATGACGTTCAACTACTTCATCCATAATTCAACTATCGTCAGTAAACCGACTTTACAGACAACCGATTTTTTTTATATTTAATTAAACATGTTATTTAATATCCCATGGAATCCGATGTTTCTAGGACCTTTACACATTACACTAGTTGTTTAATATCTAGTGGACACCGTATATTTTACAGAGTCTGTAAGTTAATCCGGGGCTACAAAAACAAACCATTACATACATACATACTATTATAATATATGTTACATATATTACACAAAACTTTTTCAAATGGGTCAGTCGTCGTCATCAGCACGTTCAAACTTATGTGTAAGTATTACAGGCAAACAGACAACGAAATGTCAGGCGTATTGCGTGGAATCAAAACCAATGAATATTATAATTCAAGTTACTGGTTGTTTAAATATTATATAAATCACCCATGTAATTTGTGTAGATTAAATAAACGTTTTATTTATAATAAAGATATATTTGTGTACCTTGAGAGTGCACTTCCCCCGCAGTACAGGGCGCGTGGCGTCCTCGTACAGCAGCAGTCGCAGATTCTGCGAACCCTCGAGGTCTATCGTGAAGCTCTCATTCCACCTAGGCTGAGCGCTACGGCACACTAGTTTTGATTTAGCTTTACGGAAATAGTGGCCATACGAATCTACCTCGATGACGATGTAATAATCTGCAAAGAAAGTAATTTGTTTTAATTCACATATCATTATAACTAGTTAATGTCACCATAAAATAATATACTGCCCCTTTTACGTATTAATCCTTTTTTAGTTGCTCATTTTAGATTTAGCTCATTAGTTATTACGAATGTGAATGCGAATGGTTAAAAAAACAAAATTTAAGGGTCATCCTGACCATCCTGTTCAATGTGCCGTCAAGTTCAGCCTGTCAATAGTGTAAAACCGAAGCTGTAAGCAAAAAATCAATGGTAAAACCCATAAGAGTGAAAGATCAAGCAAATCCATGACTTTTCGCTTTTTTCGAAGGTTGTCCTGACTTGGTGATCTTTTGCCTTCTCTTTTACGACGTTAGAATTGCGACTTTATAGCACTCATAATAGGTGTTAGCATGTGGGATACGAAACTATATATGATCTATGTTTCTTCTCTTAGTAAGAGCTGGGTATATATGCTATAGTTATTAATTTGCACGTTATAAAAGAACTGTATAGTTATTAAAAGCACGACGAGCCAGTATGTATACTATATACTGACCTGCGGGAGCGTCGAGCGGCGCGGTCATGCCGCCGACGTGCAGCTGGAGGTCGCCGAGTAGCAGCGAGTCGTCGCGGCCGGAGCGCAGCAGGTACGAGCCCATGTCCGTCTGCAGATAGCTACGGCACGCCGTCACCCACGTCTGCAGCTCCAGCATCGACACCGCGCCCGTACCCGCCGGCGGCGCGGATGACGCCTACACACACACACACAAATACCACTTCAATTAATTTGTGTTATTAATAAAAGTAGACAAGTAATTACAAAGAATAGAATCAAATTAAGTTAGATTAAATACAGTAGTTAGATTAAATCGATTCGAATTAAGTAAACGAAGTTCGAATAATTAAGTAAACGTTTGCTTTTAAGAGGTTTAGAATTAACTGTAACTTAAGTCATTATACTCAAGCCGCATGCTACCTTGTATTAGATGGCTCAGTTCAATTTTATCACACTCACATTTCCACTTTACTATTAGCAGCATACTTATTAATAAGGAAAACTTATCTTAAAAGTAAAGTTACCTGCAGGGCATGTATAGAGTCGATCCACTGCGTGCGCTCATACTCCGAGCTTAGGAAAAACACGTGCTGCCGCTGGAGCGCCGCAGCGCCCGGTACCTTCGCCCCAACGCGGAACACCAGGTTAGGAGACGCCAGTACCAACTGGCCCTCGAGCTCAGCCAGCTTCTTGCGTTGTTTCTCGGCCACGTTGCGGCCGCCTAGACGAATTTTCTGCAGGGAAAATAGTAATATTTTGTTATCATTAAGGCAAAAAATGATGGTTATGTTTTTTACCCAAATCAATTTACCACTACATATTTTAACTCTGTAGGAAGACAATAGTTATGTCGTTTAAATTATCCACTGCATACCAAAAACTGTTTATAGCTTTAAATAAAATCCCATTATAAAAGTATTTTATGAACTATGTGACTATTAGACATCTCTTTCTCTCTTTCTTTCCCATTACCATGTCGCACAATGTGTTTTTTGCCTCAAAAAAATGACATCCTTATTTTATTGGCTTAATCCAAAGATATATTAAGATATTTTGAATGCGAGAGTTGAACACCGGTGTGCGCCTTTTTCGAATAGTTAATTTTTTTTTACTCTTGAAAATACTGCGGCGAAAACAATTATTTTGTAAAAAAATAATTCTGAGAAAACAAAGCAAGCTGGATTGATTGTTTTGTTTAAGTAGATAAAAGATATGAAAACGCAAATCATTACTTAATAATTTAATCAAAATTGTTAATAGAATCGAAATTATAGGCAATTTTATTTTTATAGATTTTGACATTTTACCCCGCCTAAACGGAAAGGTCTGCGATCAACCTAGAACGAAAAGAAGGCTGAACATCAGGCCTATCTAGCCATATAAAAACCATGTTCGTACTTGGAAGCGTTCATGAGCTATTATATCCTTCTTGGCGCAAGATAATTTTTTCACCAAAAAAGATTCTGAGAAAGCAAGTTAGAAGGTTTCTTTTGTGCAAGCAGATAAAACACATAACAGCGCAAATTAAGCGCAAATTAATTATTAATTATGATTAAGCCAATAAAATAAGGATGTCACTTTTTTGTGACAAAAAACACATTGTGTGTCTTATAGGAAGAATAGTCATGTATAATAGGGAAGGATATATATCTCCTCCTCCTGTTAAAAACCGAGTTTCTATGCTATTTATAGTTATTAATCTGAGGTCCATTAACTCTAGAATGGGGTAGAGATATTTGGACATACGAGGGCGGCACTGAAAATTTCGGGAATCAAGGAAGTGACACAACATTACTATTTAAAAATGTATTTATTGCTTTTCGAAGTATTCTCCGCAAAATTTGACACATTTTTCCATACGTTGGTTCCATACCAATCATTGAAGCAACCATTCCATTCGGAAGTTGGGGTCTCCAAAATGGCCGTTTTGTAGGCGTCCACAGCTTCTTCAGGTGATGAAAATCTCTGACCACGCAATTTATTCTTTATTTTAGGGAAAGTATAGAAATCATTAGGGCTTAGGTCGGGGCTGTACGGCGGATGGTCTAATAATTCTATGATTTCTTGCTCTAAAAACTCTTTTGTTCTGTGCGCGGTGTGAGAACTCGCATTGTCGTGATGGAGGATGATGCGGCGGTTGCAGTTCCCTTTACGGAGTTCAGAAACGACCTGTGGCAAACAAATGTTAGCATACCATTCTGCATTATCCGTTCTTTGTCCCTCAAGAGGAATAGTCGCAACATGGCCGGTTTTGGAGACAAACGTGGCCACCATTTTTTTTGCAACACTCCGTAAACGAACAATTTTTGTTGGCTTTAACTCATTTTCGAACACCCAAACTCGTGACTGGTTTTTTGTTTCGGGTTCGTACGCGTATATCCAGGATTCGTCACCTGATACGATGTTGTATACAGTATTTGAGGATCCTGCGTGGAATCTTTCGAGAGTTCTGACGCACCAAGTAACGCGAGCCGCTTTTTGCTCTTCACAGAGCAAATGCGGTATCCATCGGGAAAACAACTTTTTTACACCTAATTGTTCATGCAAGATTATTTGTATTTGACTCATGCCAATGTCTAAAGTTGCCTGAATTTCGCGGTATGTCACATGTCGATCTTCCTCAATCAGCTTACGCACAGCATCAACGTTTTCTTGGGTGACTGCAGTTTTTGGACGACCTTGACGGGGATCATCACTGAGCTTGACACGTCCACGTTGAAATTCAGCAAACCAGCGATAAATTGTGGTTTTGGATGGGGCTTCATGCACCAAATGCAGAAATCATCCGGTCAACACACTGTTTTTGTGTTAAACCACTTCGAAAGTCATAATAAATCATCGCTCTAGAATTTTCTCGAGTCAATTCCATTTTCTCAACGACTAAACAAGTTTGACAAGACCTTGTGACAAGACCGAGAATCTTTTTTTAAATAAATAAACGGTATTCGATTTTTAAAACCAAGGAGTTTTAAATTAAAAAGATTTTAATATGACAGGAACAGTGGAAATATTCCATTCCCGATACTTTTAGTGCAGCCCTCGTACATGACATAAGTGTAAGTGTTAAATTTATAGCATCGCGTTATGTCGAATTTAATAACGCTAGCCGGATGTACCTTGTCGTCGTGCGCGGCGCGCTCCTCGGCCAGTATCTGGTCGCGCACGGTGCACGCCTGCGACTTAAGCGCGACGATGTTAGCCGGCGACGCTTCCCGCTCAGCCGCGCCGCCCGCCTCCTCCTCCATCACGACGATGTCCGACAGCGGGATGTACCACTTCAGTTCGAACGTGAACTTGTCGCGTCCCGATGCCTGCGAATTAAAACACCGACAATGTAGCGCGTGCACACACACACACACACACAAAATACTCGAGTGCGCCTGCACGGCTTCACGGCTTAACAGCGGCGTCGACACGGCATTATTGAGTTTTCTACAAAGGTGTTTTTAGGTTTTCTATAATATTTAGCATCAGACTATTTACAACGATCTAATAAAAACCATAGTTCCATATTATAGGTACATATTTGGTTGTTCTATTATGAGAAGAGGTTAGAAGCATGTAAACTATTACCTTATATTTGGCACACGCAATGACGTCATTGAACAAGAACAGATGCCTCAGTTTTCTGTGACCGTCCGATAGTTCAACTATGAACGAATTTTTGACGAGTCTCCGCTGAGCGCGATCTGCATTCTGTAATATAAAAAAAACAACATAAGCAACGAATTGTATGCTATATGCAGGTATTTAATATATGTGAAAATGTATGAGAAAAGTTACTTACAGGGAACATGGATTTCGTTTGGATGATGTTAAATTCGTCAAGGAAGTGCTGCGTCATGTTCAATGCGTCCGTCAACATGACGTGATCTGGGTGGCTCGCCGGTGTGTATTTTATCAGATCCTGCAAAAAAATATGCTCCGTTTTGTGTGCTCCAAATAACTTACAGGTTGCAATGATCCGGTATTAAGCAGGGTAACCCACATATTATTTTATGCTACTGGTCGGTCTTTTATCAATCAAACCAATAGCATGCCACGACATGTTTAAACCCTCCATTCCGAAACCAGGAGCAAATATGTAAGTATGCAATGTAGGATATGTCTAAGAAGGGGTTTCGTAACTATCAACTCGCAATTCGTTATTCTAATACTTCAAAAGTTATTGTCCGATTCCCCTGAAAATAATTGTCCTAAAGAGTTTTACCTATAGGGTGTCAGTGGCGAAGGCTGGTTCTCCTTCATAGGGAAGCCCTAGCCTGTATAATGGGTAGGGATTTGGATGAGGGTCTTCAAAAGGTAAGCGGTAAGTGAAACCGATAGGAATGGAGTTATAGGAACCCCACGCCACTGTAGGGTATCCACAAATGGGGCTGCTACGACAATTACGAAGGTGGCCTAATGTATTGGGTACGGTAAATAGAACATACGTGCAGCACAAGCGCGTTCTTCTGCACGCGCGCAACGGGCTTGTGCAGCAGGTCGTCGAGCGACACAGGCTGGCCGCGGCACGCGATCTGGCGCGTGAGGTCCGCGAACCGCGGCGAGCTGCCGCAGCGGCGCCGCACCGCGTCCGTCGCGCGCCCGTAGTTGTGCAGGAACGCGCCGTACACGTTTATGTTCTCCGCCTGGAACATACAAGTAACATTATTATTGCTTTTGCACGCAATTTTGTTTACGTATACCGAACATCTGTCTATCCCGTTAAAACGAGTTAGTTACGTGAGATTAACCCTAAGGACCTTGAATGTATTTTTGATAAATAGCAGGTGTCCAAAAATTTCACTCACCATTTTCTTAAAGTGGATTCCAACTGAGAGCGGCTCTTCCCAGCTGGCGACCGCTTTTTTCAAACCGTCTAGGAAGCTCTTGTGCAACTCGTGCAGTTCCGATATTTTGTAGAATATTGTCCCAAACTCCTCCTCCGATATCACAGGTTGCGACGTCGATAGCGTCGCTTTGATCGCGTTCATATACTACAAATCAAACAATGTATATCAGTTCTTTTGTCCATATTCCATATTCTGTTTTATAAAATGACATTTCTAAGTGTGTCACCATTCTTTCCTTCTTTGCCACTTAACACTTAGTAGAAATAGAAGATTTATTAGCTCTAGTTAATAAATTATTTTATTGTATTGTATAGCTCTAGTTAATATATTATATATATTAGTATTGAATTAATTAAAATCTACTTATCGTCTACTATCTACTGCACTTGCTTTTAAAGAGAGATATATATTCTGAATTGAGAAATATGAGAATAAATTGAAAGTATTCTGATTTCTGAACAAACAAATAAAAAAAATTATTACCTTCTCCATAACGTACAAGCACTCGACATAGACAGTTTCGCTCTCGATGATACTGGTGACGATGCACCGGTGCATAGTGAGCCGCTCCGCCTCCGCATTGCTGCTGTTTGATTCCTATAAAACGATTAGTTTCATTTAAATAACTAAATTAGTAAAATAGGACTTTAATTCAAAAACCTTTCTAGCCTCTAATACGATTATTTTATATACGCCTTAGTACGATTTGCAATATCAGTATCAGTAAATGACACTTTTTTTTGGTTAGTCTCTCCATAATGATATAGTATATTATATATATAATATACTCACTCAATTAGTTATATTTGTTTCCTGTGTATGTAAATAATTAATTTTACACATTGCCCGTTTTGCCTTTTGTGATAAAATATGAATAGTTTCCTGCTTATGGTTGCTTGGGAGAAATTGCTGCATAGCGTTGCTGCATAAGTGGTTAAGTTTTCGTAATTTTAAGTTTCTTTGTTATACAGTATGAACGCAATAAAGAATATTCAGTCATTCACTCTACTAACCGAAAAAAAAAAACAGCTGATACCTATCTCATGTCTCTACAAGAGTTAGGTATCACCTGCCTTTTTCTGCCCGTTATTAAAAATTAGAGCATCGCTACTGGGACTTATAATGTGTTTAAGTTATTTAGTCAAACATTTCTGTAGTAATGATTATTTATTTTATATTATGATATTTCGAATATTAAAAAAATGTTCCTGTATTAGAAAATGATGTTTTTTTTTTAATTTTCATGCATCTAAAATATTTTTATTTCATTATCAACAAAATAGTTTCAATATAGGCAAGTTTGAGAACAATAGAAAAGTAGAAACAAACTAATCCATAATTTGAAATAGCGGTTCATTAAACAACTCAAAACAATGATTGAGTAAGTAATGTGTTTACCACTGGGTTCAAAGTATACCATTTGCGATTGTGGCTGAGTGTAAAAACGTCGATAAATAAGAAAAATTACACCAACAATGAAACTTGAGGTTATAGTAACATTCATATTATGCTTAAAAAATTACATTCGATGCAATGGTAATGGTAAGTTATAACTTAGTGTTTTAGATTTATTAAAAGCTTTAACAGATAATAATACATAAATAAGGATAAAATATACATGCACTGGGTAACTCTTATAGACATTGCAGATTATGTAACGTCTGATGTGGAAGTTCTACCATTTGAAACAATAATTTTTAGTGACTTAGTTGATGTTATAAACGAATTCAATGATAATTTGGTAAGTGTCAGAGGTTTTATAAAAATCTATAATATTCTATACCAGTGCGGCGCCCCTTCTTATAGAATAGAGGGGCGTAGTGAGGTTACAATGGGGCAAACCACATATTCATAGGTATTTTTTTCACAAATATTAATTGACGCCTCGTCAGTCGCTATTAGATAAGTTTCGACAAGGTACAATATTTAATTTGCTTCCATACAAAAAAAAATATGGATAAAAATGACCCGCGGAATGAAAGTATTATTTACTAAATGTTGCCCGCGACTCCGCCTGCGTAAATACAGTATCCCACGGGAACACCGTACTTTTTTGGGATAAAAAGTAGCATAATGATCTACTCTGTATCTGAGGCAAATTTCATAAAAATCGGCTGTAATTGTGTAAAATGTTAATGATATACTATTGGTAGATTATTAAAGAGTCTCTGAGGCGGTGTTTAAATATCTTAATACATTTATTATTTTTGTAACATTACAGAAATCTGGTTTCGACTCCAATGTATCTAACGACAGTGAAGAAAAATATACCACCGATGACTTGGTGTCGAAATATCAATCCTTCTTAGACCGAACACATAAACAGAGAATTAACTTAAAAGAAATGGCATCTGATATATCTAATGATATTAAGCCTAATTATAATTCAAAAGGTATTAAATTCTCTCCAAGATCTTTCGTATCAGACACATTTTTCCCATATAAAAATAAAATAGTTAAAAAGTCAGACAGGCACCCTAAAATAGCATCTCTATTCAATATTCCTAATAGTTGCTATTGCGAAGATAATGTTTTTCCGTGCAAGTGTGCTGCTTCTTTCAACGCAAATCCAAAATCATATGAATATAATTCTATCGTAAATCCAAATACTTATGAGGGATATTACAAAGAGGATCTAAAGAACGATTTGACAAAAGACGACTTATATATAAATATCAATGTTGACGTTAAAATGCCTGATTTTATTGAAACTCTAACAAACATACTTACGCAAATATTTGAAGTAGATGCAGGAAGACACGACAATTTGGGCGCCAAAGATAGACATGTCCCTCTATCTTACATGCACAATCTACTTTCCAACTTTTTTTCTATGAAGTCTTCGCCTCATAATAACATGCACGTATTCGGGTCCAAGGAAAAGGTTTCATTCTATAAAAAGAACAACAGACATTCAAACAGAGCAGGAAAGAGACGTAAAAACAAACGCCCTTTAGCGATGAATAGCGTAGACCATAACGCTATGCTAGAAACAAAACAAGGAGTCAACAAAACTATAAATTACAATATCAATGACAAGAATAATATCAATGAAAAGACATCATTTAAAAATTTGAATTCTTCCTTAAATATTTCACAAAACTTAGAAAAAAGTAAAAGCATTATCATACCTACTAATGAGACAGTATTGAATGTGTATAAAACAGAAAATAACACTGAATCGACCGGCGATGTAATGTTCAATTTTGCAAGTGAAATAGTAATTGGTAACATTACAGAAGATTTTCAAAAACTAGAAAACAGTATTGAAAAATCCGACGTTATTAAAACTGAGTCACCAAAATTGCGCCACAGAAGGGAAGTGGAGCCTGTAAATAAAGTCACTGAAGTAGCCAAAGATTACTTAAAATTTTCCACAAATGATGATGAATTATTATACTGGCCCCCTTACAATAACTCAATCAATGATTCGATAACATCATCGAATAATATTTCAAATCCATCAGTTGGTGTTCTACCTATCCAAAAAGAACAGATAGAGCGCAATATTACTAATGATAAAGTAATCAATTTCGTTACTGTTGCACCCAATAAAGAAATATTCAATGATACAGATGGAAAAGATGTAAGCGCATTAGCACGTCAATTTGTTTACTATGTAGGAAAGTATTTAAATGGAATTCTTACTTTATGTTCCGAGCGCGTATGCCATTCTATAAACTGTGCAAACAAAACATGTCTTGAAAGAGTTTGCAAGCCACAGGAAAGATTGAATGCAAAAGGACACTGCACCGCAAAACACAGTGCAGGTACTAATACTAAGCCCTTCTTATTTTTAATGCCGTCACAAAGAACAAATAGTAGCGTATTATGTTTCAAGTTTCTTCAAGCGGATTAAAAAAAAAACACGGGACTGACGCATAAGAAATTATTGTTTGTTTTTTGTGACGTAGTAATTTTATTTCGTTTTTTCTATAATATTGTTTTAATATGCGAGTTATTAGTATAGTTTTTATTGTGACATTGGTTTCTAAATATAAGTTGGTAAATAATATTAGCTTCATTATGTTTCAGACACACCAGTTGCTGTTTCTACGATTGATGTATCGTTAAGCAAAGCCTTTAAAGTAATCGACGATTTTAAAATCAAAGTGGCCGGAAAGTTGTTCGGAAAAGCGACTTTGTGTGAAACTCAGAAATGCGTTACATTCGCTGCGACTGAAAAAACATTTATGAAATCTAATTATTGTACATTTAAAGAGTTAACCGCAAAACGACACTGCCCAAACACAAAATGATGTAATAGTAACGTAATGTGTTTGTTGAATAAACTAAACTAGAAAGTAATAAAGGTTTTTATTTATAAACAGTACTATGCTCAAAGCGCGATAAGAAGTCATTGTGCTAAGTCGTTTATTACCCTACCCGTAAACATGGAGTTACCGCTCAAAAAATCTACGGCTAAAATATTTCTAACGCGTATAAGCATTTTAATTTTTGTATATTTGACTCAGAGATCGCGTGCCGGACATGTAAGTACATAACTGAACATAACAGTGCCTATGTACTGTTATTATGTACTGTACACTCTTCCATAATTCACGTTAGTTACACTTGAATAGTTAATAACGTTCTGATATTGCATACATTAATAGTTGAAGATTAAGGAAGCAATAGCTTTAGCATTTATGCTGTGTTTTTATCCACAAGTATTACTACTATGTTGGTAACTTCTGTGAACTGAAATATTATAATATTTTTAAATTTCATAGCTGTTTACCAAAATAAATCCTTAGTCAAGACTTCAAGAGCAATAAATTATGATCTGCATACAGGAATTAAATACTGATTTTGCTCTTCTTTATTTGTTTATTCTAGGAAAGTTAACTATGTAGTAATCTACTACATAGTAGTACACTGTATGGTACCTTTAAGACTTCTAAATAATGAAATAAATGATTTTGAATTTAGGTGTTTAGTCTTTCAGGTCGCACACTTTAAAAGACTTCATAGAAGAAACTAGGGTTTGATATGCAAGAAATCTTCTATTAGGTACTAAACCTAAAGTTTAAAATAATAATCATATATGGGTCAGCTCACGCTGAGACGCACGCACGCACGCGTGCACTGCGCAGCGCGGTGTAGTTCAAAATTCGAACTCTTGCAATGAAACGTGTATCTTCTTGCGTAGTGAAATAAGCTCAACTTTGAATCGCTATCGTAAAATTGCCGCGCCGCGTCTCGCTGTGAATTTATGCTAAGGAAGAAATTTTATTTAGAAGCTAAGAAAAGTTGCTGTTTAATGTTTAAAGACCTTGCAAAGGGGACAATATATCCCTTCTTGTCCTTATGGCTTATGGGGACAATAAACTACATGCTATCCTTCGCCTTGTAAAATAATGAGCTTGTACACCAAGCAGCCAAATACACGAATGTTGGGACATTCGTGTATTAGGCTGCTTGGTGTATTAGTGCTCAAATGTTATGATGAACATCAACGAAAAAGTCGCCGTGCCAGTAACTACTCCCAACAAAAAGAGGTGATCCGTGTTTAGGGTTCCGTAGTTTCGTACCCTTATGGTTTCGTCATGTCCGTCCCTCTTTGGCTTACCGTCCAAACGGTTAGTGCTAGAAATATGAAATGGATATGTGTATTTACCACATCGAAAAAATGCTACCAGAAATCTAAATGCTAAAACAAAATAACGAATGTTTTTGTTTTTACGCGTCCACCACATAGTGTTTATCATTAGAAAGGTAGGTATTTTAAAAACATTGAGATTGCTAAGATTATTTTTTGATTTAGGTATCCGTTTGCGAGATATTCAACTTTAAAGAGCATTTTGTTTTGTTTAAATCGTCGTCCCCCTAAAAACCAAAAGGCTAACTGGAAAAATCTGAAAAAATTCATGGTGGTAGTCCATGTGATGAACTTTAAAGGAAAACTGTAAATTTCTAATTTACAGTTTTCCTGTAGGTACTGTTACTGTAACTTTGTTAGTTTAGGAGTTATAGATGCCTACCTTGTAAAATGCGCTTACTTGGAAAACTTCGTACAAAAGTAACGAAATAATAAGTAAACATGTTAAGTAATGGTACGGAACCCCTAGTGCGCGAGCCCGACTCGAACTTGGCCGGTTTTATAAGGTTCATTTTATCGGTTATTTCCAATCACAAGTCTATATTTTAAATGTAGAATTAAGAACCTTAATAAAAATATTTTTATGGGTTTGTAGGACACCGAAACGTATTTCAGTCCATGGCGTTCTATAGTAAAAAATCCACAAATTATACGTTTCGACAGTAGCGGAAAAATAGAAAAGGAATATCTTTCGCAATCAAGTATAGTAGAGAAAGGAGAGATGAATGATTATTTTAACAGCACTATCGAAAATACTACAGAAATCGTAAATACTACAACACAAAAACCCGCTACTACTACAACTTTGTCTTCCGAAGAAAAACAATTGAAGAGTTTCATAGAAAATGCAAGAAGAGGATTAAAACCAGGTCGAAAAGCAAAAATACTCACAAACTGTAGGAAAAACATGAGACGGTGCAGATTACTGTCCTGTCCAAAGATACAAAAATATTGCACCGTATGTGAGGTTAATCTTAAGCAAAAAAATGAGACCAAGTGCGAAAATTACACTACATCTTTTCTGTTTGGCATTAATTAAAATTAGTAATTAATTATAGTGTGATTAAATCACTGAATGATTCTATTGTAATATCAACTCCCTTTAACATTTTTCTTATTTCCCAAACAACATAACACCCTAGTTGAATAAATGTACGATTTTGGAATAGCAATGTCTAGTCATAGTGCATCAATGGCGCGACACCGGGACTGTATCTCTCGAGTGGAGATAATTAAAGTATTCCTATTATGTCCCCTGTTAACTCGTTAAGTAAACATTCCCGAAAACATCTTATCTGCTCGAGATAGGGAGAGCTCAGGTATATAAGGCGCTGGGAGAAACAGTCGCACAATTTCTATCGCAGTGTCAAGATTTTGACTCAAAAACTATGGCCCAATATAAGTCCATAGTGGCCTTGTTCATTTTGTGTTTGGTGTGCAAAAACGAGTGTACTCCGTTAACATGTAAGTGTAAAATACCCTATTTAATCATTATCGTATGTATATTGTATAATATGCTCGCATATTCGTTGTTTGTTTTAGAGCTTGTTAGTATGTAATGGTCGAAAGTTGTTCAGAATCCAATTATAATTATTTATATCATTTCATGGCAAAAGAAAGGTAAACATTATACCTACCTAATGATTTATTTACAAAATCGACACCTTATACGCCTAGGAGGTAATATTGAAATAATTTACTTAGAGATCTTGATACAATAGTTTTTGGTATTAAATTTGAAGAACTTTAGATTACATTATACCCTTGGATCTGAGAGTCAAGTCTGATAAATAAATCCTGCAATAATACAATTACAATCCAGTCCCGATACGCTTAAACTGCCAAACCGGTATTCTCGAAAACGTTAAACTAGTGTCAAACGCGTTTTGATTGGTCCAAACTTCACAAAGTCAGTTTATTTAAACAAGTCGCTTCACTTGTAATACAATGAAAGTCTACTTTAAATACGAGAATTGAGGATCTGGGCGCATTTTTTACGTAAAAATATTGATATTTTTTCATGTACTTAAAATTTTCATTAAAAAACTATATAAGACGTAATAAATGCATCCTACAACACCCAATCATCTTACAACAAGTTACATCTAACAACTAAATACAAATATTGTACGTAAGTCGTTAAGCTGGAATTCAGAAAATTGAACGTAGTAACGTAAAAAATAATTCAATACTACCATAAATATTCTGTAAAGAATATAAATATTGATTTCTTAACAGATGAAAAAGCCGAAGCTCGCGGCATCGGCTCCACGCTATGGGGTTGGATAACTTACCCCTTCACTTGGTGGAGCTCGGGCTCCACCGACATACCAGCAGAGGAGGACCACATCACAAGCCCAGCTCTGGACCAGGACATAGAGATAGCCACACACAACGTCACCGTCTGGTGCAACGACCAGACCTGCACCACGCGGCGGTGCGACAAGACCGGCTGCCTCAATACCACATGCAACATCTACGACACGGATCTCAATGGCGAGTGTAGACACTACAATACTGTCAAACCCGAGGTCTCCGACGACAACACTGTCAAACTCGAGTCTGCCAGTCCCATCTCTGATAAGCCGACGACTGTCACAATTGCCGCAGCTTCGACGGAACATTCTAGCAATGAGCACATAGACGAGAGACCCCTCGAGTTAGAAGCTGTACTGTCCTCGACTGTCACGGAGGTTAAGGACAACGATACGAAGCAATAGAACACGCGATACACATAATAAATTGATATCTAGAAAACTATTTTATTCGTTTTACCTACCAAGCTTTCAGAAATTTTAAAAATAATTAATTCACATAATAAAAAATTGTTTGTCCAAATACTAGGTATTCTTTAAACTTTGCACTTCCAAGCGCATAAAATACAAAGACACATACTATGTAATATTATTTAATGTAAGTTATTTATAAATTATAAAGCCTATTTTGGAAAGGAAAAAGGATATTATTAAAATTATTTATCAGGTCTATCTCTTTTCTCTTTTCGATTATAAATATCTATAAGACACAGGAAGTTATATAGCTGTATCCGACGCTTAGTCTACATCGCCGTCCGACTGTTGTCTGTTACATACGATATGATGAATCACGAAATAACTAGTCATGATTCATAAGAATACAGCGTGCTATTTGTCATCTGTTTTCTTAAACATATTACGTAAAGATAAATATTTGTTTGTTTGTACATATTTTACAAGATGCCAAAACTCGCATGTGCTAGCGATACAATTTAGTTAACTTCAGCACTAAAACCTTACACCGGCGATAAGGAAAACGGCGTCTCACGTCTCACGATTACGTTTCTTCGATATTCCATAAATTAACTCACATTTTTACAAACTTTTGATCCGCTCGCTGACTCTTGTCACACGCTCCGTACCCCGTAACATGGCACGCACAATCGATATGACTTAACTATGAACCTCACTGGAATTCAGTCATGGTGACGTCATAGAATGAGGTGCACAGTCGTACGGGCTCCAGATTAATTTCCCCATTACCTGCGTGTGCAGTTTCCGTATGACGGGCGGCGTGCAGTTGGCCTCGGTGTCGGAGGAGATGGCCCGCAGCAGCAGCGGCCGATCGCTGGGGTCCGCAAGCTCGGAGCTCGTCTCGCTCGGTTCAGTGCCGTCGCCGCCCTCTCTGTTACAGCAACATTGCATATTATACCATAACAGATACTCACGTTAATATAGGTTAGAGTACCTACCCGACTAAAAAACCCACGACATATTTTAAAGAGATGATGTTTGAAAAACTGAATATCTCTTTTCACAGGTCAATGTGCACACTGTATGAAAGGGCATTGTATCACTAGAAAGAAAGTAAATAAAAATATTAAAGTGCCTAATATCAACACTAATCAAAATACCACAGGTATTAAATATCATAAGTAAATACTAAATGTCATTAATTTAGAACATAAAACAGCATAACCATGGAAGCATTATTTATGTATCAATGAAGTCAATATTATAAATAGCTGTATTTAATATTATAATAATTTTGTGATACTGGAAAATATTGTCGTTATTATACAAAACTGAATTCAAAGGCATTATGAAATTATCATTAATTACTGTACCATTCAAGCATATCGATGAATTGTAATGAGACAATGTGTAATTCTCAATGACTTACTTCTTATAAGGTCGACAGATATAATGATAAGTATCTAACTTTCCTACCATTGTGGTTTTAACGTCGGCACGATGAGACCGATTGGGACAGTACCTACTAATGTAAGGTAACAATAATTATAATAAAATTATTATTGTTACCTTATATTAGTATTTATTACTGTACATTAAACTAAATATTGGGCAAATTTAAATGCTGTTTTGGCAGTTTGTTTATTTATAAGAACAAAGAAATATTTTTTGTAATCGAACCCGCGGTTTCACATATTAACGCGTTCAATGAAACAAACAAACTCTTGCAAGTTGCATTTTATAATATTAGAAAATGGTAATAGTACAGTAAATAAATTATAGTCACTTTGTAATTTCTTAAAAATATGAGTTTGATATTAATTTTAGAATATTATTATCAAACACATATTCTTCTACGTAATTAAGTTACTAAATGTAAGTAGTGTAGTGAAGTGCCCATGTGTGTGCGTAGTACACAAGAGCACTCTTTCTTCCATTACTCTCGAAACCTAGTGGGACGCATAACCGACACGACTGGCGAGACATCAGGCGCAGGACCCACTTTTTACATGCCCATCCGACGCATGGATCATCTTTCTTGTCAGACAATCAGGAGATCCAACCTGCTTTGTCCTAACCAAACATGGAAACAACAAATTTTTTGTTGTTCCAACGCGGTAATCGAAGCCACGACCTCAGAATCGCGAGCCAAGCTCAAAACGAAAAGCTTTAAAAGATGTACTCACTGTATGAAGTAGTGTATGTTGACATAGTTGGGCGCGGCGGCGGGCGGCGAGTCGGGCGCGCTGGGCGCGAGGCAGGCAGGCGGCGCGGACGCGCTCAGCGCCAGCGTGCTCGCGCCGCTCGACCCCTCCTCCGACCCCGCCCCCGCGCCCGCTGCCGTGCTGCCTGCGCCGCCTAAACACCAAAATACATATGAGTAAATGTATTTGATAGTGAATACTGTCTGCAGCTAAAGCGTGTTAAAATACTCGTATAAAGCGGAACGTCCGCGTACGAACTTCAACGTGTTTAATCGTGGTCAGAAAATTCAGGCGGCGGATCGCAGGCACAATTTCGCCCGAGTTGGGCGGTGCCGTAGTGGTTATAACACTAAACAAGTTCGAGATCGTTCAAACGAGACGATCGGTTCGGAAACGATGATGGACAGAAATGTCTGAACGGTGGTCTACGTACTCAATATTGGTATTGAGACAGGGTATTTTTGTACTATCAGGGAATCTAATTGATATGCAGGTAGTTCTCATAATTTATTTGTATTATAATAACGACATGCGGTCACAATACAATAGTGTATTTTTCTACATGTAAAAATTTAGATTTTTTTTAATTAATAAGAATTAATTATGTATTACAACTTGATAAAAGTAAACGAATTAGGATTTTATGTGTAGTTTTGTAATTATATGCATTTCGAAGTAACAAAAAAGTTGAAATATATTTTTACAACATTAGTGTAAACACCTACATTTAAATTAGTTTATTTACATCAAATACAAAAAGATTTACTATGGTAATTGGTATGTATGAAGTTATGAATATAAACGCGCAAACATCAGAGATATCAGAAATTTTGTGCATATGGCCATACATTTCGTAGCAATATTAGTAGCGTGTGACGTCACCTACTTGTACGACTTGTATTGTATATGGGGCGTTTTCACGTCTCTCTCAAACTCAACAAACAGACTCACAAAAGTGCTTCTAACAATCCGAAATATCTTTGAAAATATTAATTTTTAGTATCTATACTATTCCTTTTGTAAACTGTCTTATTTTTCAGAGCACTATTCATTAACAAAAAAATACAGGAAAATACCGATTTGTCAATGGCTATGTCAGTTTTATATCATAAAATCTTAATACTACGAGGGCGGCACTGAAAATTTCGGGAATCAAGGAAGTGACACAACATTACTATTTAAAATGTATTTATTGCTTTTCGAAGTAGTCTCCGCGAAATTTGACACATTTTTCCATACGATGGAACCAATCATTGAAGCAACCATTCCATTCGGAAGTTGGGGTCTCCAAAATGGCCGTTTTGTAGGCGTCCACAGCTTCTTCAGGTGATGAAAATCTCTGACCACGCAATTTATTCTTTATTTTAGGGAAAGTATAGAAATCATTAGGGCTTAGGTCGGGGCTGTACGGCAGATGGTCTAATAATTCTATGATTTCTTGCTCTAAAAACTCTTTTGTTCTGTGCGCGGTGTGAGAATTCGCATTGTCGTGATGGAGGATGATGCGGCGGTTGCAGTTCTCTTTACGGAGTTCAGAAACGACCTGTGGCAAACAAATGTTAGCATACCATTCTGCATTAACCGTTCTTTGTCCCTCAAGAGGAATAGTCGCAACATGGCCGGTTTTGGAGACAAACGTGGCCACCATTTTTTTTGCAACACTCCGTGAACGAACAATTTTTGTTGGCTTTAACTCATTTTCGAACACCCAAACTCGTGACTGGTTTTTTGTTTCGGGTTCGTACGCGTATATCCAGGATTCGTCACCTGATACGATGTTGTATACAGCATTTGAGGATCCTGCGTGGAATCTTTCGAGAGTTCTGACGCACCAAGTAACGCGAGCCGCTTTTTGCTCTTCACAGAGCAAATGCGTATCCACCGGGAAAACAACTTTTTTACACCTAATTGTTCCTGCAAGATTATTTGTATTTGACTCATGCCAATGTCTAAAGTTGCCTGAATTTCGCGGTATGTCACATGTCGATCTTCCTCAATCAGCTTACGCACAGCATCAACGTTTTCTTGGGTGACTGCAGTTTTTGGACGACCTTGACGGGGATCATCACTGAGCTTGACACGTCCACGTTGAAATTCAGCAAACCAGCGATAAATTGTGGTTTTGAATGGGGCTTCATCGCCAAATGCAGAAATCATCCGGTCAACACACTGTTTTTGTGTTAAACCACTTCGAAAGTCATAATAAATCATCGCTCTAGAATTTTCTCGAGTCAATTCCATTTTCTCAACGACTAAACAAGTTTGACAAGACCTTGTGACAAGACCGAGAATCTTTTTTTTAAATAAATAAACGGTATTCGATTTTTAAAACCAAGGAGTTTTAAATTAAAAAGATTTTAATATGACAGGAACAGTGGAAATATTCCATTCCCGATACTTTTAGTGCAGCCCTCGTATATGCGAACTAATCTTGTATATTTATAATCGGAATTTTGGCAACGGCTGTAAGTATTACCATGAAATTTAGTATACACGGAGTTTTGGGGGAGATTTTTTTTTATAATAATCTTATACTTTAAAAGAGACAATCTTGTATATAATCGTAATCTCGGCAACGGCTGCAATTATTTACATGAAATTAAGTTTTTGGGGAGAAAAATCGGTCTAGCTAGATGTTACCTGGGAAACTGCGCATTTTAAGTTATATATGTTTTTTCTTTCGTCGTGCAACAATATATCTATAACTTCGACTCTATAATGTTAGTCCGATTGGCAGTTTGGTTAATTTTTGCGTTGTTCGGAAATTCGGAATGTGGTGCGTTCGAATAAGGTAAAATATTTTTTTGATTCTTTTTTTTTTAAATCTACTAGAGCTCCGAGTAAATCTCGGTTAACCAGGTACTAATATATATGGACGCTTCACACCACGTCAATCTGACCCTGTGCTATGTATCCGAAGAACTTGTGTTACAGGTGACTGCCAGACAACTGGTAATATATAAAAATTTATCTAGCTAGGTCTTATCCCTTGGAAACTACCCATTTTTAAGCAATATATGTTTCATTCTTTCGTCGTGCAACAATATATCAATACTTTCGACTCCATTATGTCAGTCTGATTGGCAGTTTATGCGTTTATTAATGTTAAGCGTTAGCATTAGCGTATGTGTAATTTTTGCGTTGCATTGTCGGAAATTAGGAATGTGGTGGGTTCAAATTCTAGTAAATATTTATGTGATTTTTTTTTTAATTTACTAGAACTCCGAGCAAAGCCCGGTCACCCAGGTAGTTAATATAATACAAACAAATTAGGACACCGGTCAACCCGTTTAAGAATTAGCGATCTGACTGCTCGATTGCCAGTCTTAATAAACTACATAAACCCATGTTCCAATCGAGAAGGAGATCAATATTTAAATTATCGTAACAACATGCAACGTGAAAATAACCGAAAAATTACACAACTTGACTCAGCGTGATAAAAATCCAACGTATGTCATATTCGCTTATACAATCACGTAGCTAATCCACCTACGCCACCCCTTTCATAAATTGCGAGGGGCAAAACATGACGTATAAATGTTAATTTAAGTAAATTAATACGTAGTTAGTATACGATCCCTGGGCATCGATAGAGCGGATGTAAAAACGAAGGTGTGACCAAGCCCTCGTGTACTCGGCGCTTTTATCAAAGGGGTCGAGTGCCTCTGAATTTTTCAAGCCTTAATGATGCGCGGACATAAAAGTTTCTAAGGGCCGCTGTTTTCATTACTTTATGTGCACTTTTGAAGTGTGTACAGTAAGAAACAATATAAAGCTACTAGACGTCGTTTTTATGGAGCTGACAGCAATAATGGCAGCATAAGCAGATCTATCTACTTATATATTTAAAATAAAAATATACAAGCGGATAAGCTTAACCAGCGCCTCGTCCATACCGTCTGGTCTCCAGATTCTAGGCAAATTCTCGAATGGTTTTAAAAATGTTTGCCTTAACTATCTAATAGCCATAGAGAATAATATTCTATCTATAACCAATGTTCTAATAAACATACCTGCTTGTATATAGACGTACTCTCCATCGTTGATGTCGACGGGCACTTGGTCGTAGTACGGCTCGTCCTCAGGCCGGACGCCGGGGAGGCTCTCCAGCGACACGGGCGCGGACTTGTCCTCCGACCCCTCAGCAAGGTCAGGGGTCGTGGGCGTGACCTCCTCGTCTATAGACCGAGGGGTCGCCGCGCCGCCCGAGCGCTTCCGCTCCGATGACAGCGAGTTGATCGACTCGTAACTTTTCACCTGTTAGTTTTCAATTGATTAGGTGTTATTACGATTAGGTATATATATATACATATATTAGTAGGATTGGTTTTAATTAAAAACAAAAAAATAATAATAGTTAAAGTGAACGCGACGGAGTAAACGTAGTTATAATGTGAAAGGGAAGTATGAGAGGAAGGGAGATAGATAGATAGATAGGGAGATAGATAGATAGATAGTGAGAAGATGGCGGACGATATAAGAGGATAGGATGTGTCTTTAAGACGTAAAAGAGAAAAAAATAATAAAAGAAGATTAGGCGAAGTTATCCTTTAATTTTCCACTCCTCACGATACCGAGCCAACCCCCCCATCCCACAGTTATATAGGATTGGATGATAGTTGTTTTTAATATATGGCATTGGCTTATAACCATTTGCCAGTGTCAAGTTAAAAAGGCGGGAATTAGAACTTTTGTTTCAATTTTCAACACCGTATTCCTTCGGTGTATATAAGTCTAAAGTCTAGTCAAAGTCCAAATAAATAGTCAGTGCAGTCCATGAGTCATGTCAGTCGATTCAGTAAAGTGGTAGGAGCTTTACTGGAAGTTCCTAGGGAGTTTTGGAGGTAACACAAAATAGCACGTTTTTAGAAGTTGTACCACTTGCCCACACTTGTACACGTTAACGAATATTTAATGGTTAAAATGCTATCAATATTACACAATAAGAACCGAAATAACACAAATTTTTGAAAAAATACAAAAACCACAACGTCACCCATTGAACTCCCCGGCAAAACTCCAGATGATAGTTGATACCATAAAACATAGTTAAACTTATATACATAGGTATTTAATAGTTACACACACGTTCGTTTTGTTTAGATGTTTATATCTCCTACAATTGGCCAAACAAGGTTCTGTGGTTTTGGTAGCTGTGTAACGAATAATAAACTACATTTTGTAGTATCATGTTATTGTTTCGGTACCTCAAGCAAAATTACTTTTCGTAGGATCTATCCTAGCTAAAATTTTCTTAAAGCCCATGTTTGCGCTGCAACACCTCAACCAAGATATTTCTGTATTTAGCTTCTAGCTTTAACGAAATGAAATTTAAAAAAATTTGAGAACCGAATAAATCATAACTGGTAATGATAAAGGTCAATAACTCACCCGCTCGCTAATAGAGGGCGTGGATCCTCGACTAGTGATGGACTCGCGGGAGTCGGCGCTGCGGATCCGGCGGCCCAGCGAGGAGGGCGGGCTGTCCTCCACCAGGCCAGACTCCGGCAGCGACGCGCCACGCTTGCTGAACACTTTCGGTGGTGGCCTAAGACAGTCAATACTTAGTATCCTAGGAGGGTTCCGTAATTATCAACGCGCAATAGGTTTTCATATAACTCCAAATTATTGTTCTGTTTCGTTCAAAATAATTTTCCTAAAGAGTTTTAGCGTGAAATCATCAGCATAGAAAGTCCCCACCTCTTTAAATAGTTTAGAATCGCTAAGGGGGACCAACTTATAAATCAATTTGAGAGCCAATTACTCAAAAATGATCCATTATCAAACCTCGCCTTTATTTAAAATACCTATTCAAATCATTATTAAGTATTTTATGATTCCAAAAATAAAACTTGTACACAATCTATAACTGTACTAAATTTAATCTAATTATATTAAATATTACAGAAGTTAGAAGCGCGGACAGACAGACAGACAAACGGCTGGACAGAGCGGAACTACTGTTACTTGTACTGCTGAACCCTAGAAACCAATAAAACTTGTCGCTTTGACTGTATATGCCAATTGGCATTAGATATTCTACATCCAAATATATTTTAAGCTCTATACTTAAAGCTTTAACTTCATAAGCCACGTAATAAAAAATGACTGCATACTTAGGCGGAACTTTTTTCTTAACAGGCACTGCCGGTTCCACGGCGCTGCTCTCCGACGATTGGGGCGACTCCTCTGACTTCCTCGATGCATTTTCGGCGAGCTTTAGGCCGTTCACTTCGATAACCGTTACAAAATCACCCGCTTGCGACACTGGACGGTTTTTGGGACTCGCTTCGGGAGTCTCTATTTCTATATAATGGAAAAAATGATCAAGTCAGCTAATCAAATCTTTGGCTTGCATAGAATAATAAAAAAGTAAAGACACGCATCCACTCTTTGTAGAAATGTATAAGACGCAATGCGTCATATAAACGTAAACAAAGAAACGGCGAACTTTTGCAACACATTCAACAATAAGTAATATCATACGCTGTTCGACCAACAGTCGAATAACATCACTGAAAATGATGCGAGTCCACGCCCTTAACTACCACTCTAATCAACTAAATTAAGTTACAATGCCTGCAAAAAGTTTAGAACAGAGTGAAAGGTTAATTTACCGTCAAGAATATCACTACGTTGGACCACTTCACTGTTGCACCTCCTGCGGGCCTCGGCCGCGAGATTTGATGAAAGCTCATTGATGCATTGGTTCACTGAGCTCCTCTCCGCCAAGTTTACTGACTTACTTCTAAGGTGGACCTCGTTGGACTCTCCATTCTGTGGCGAATCGTCACTCTTTAGACTAGACAGGCTTCGCTTCGATAGAGAATCAGAATTCGATTCCTGCGAAAAATGTGTTATTGTTCTTACAAATTACAATCGACGAAACATATACAGGGTGTCTCACGGCAGAGTTAGGATTTTGAAATGAAATAAAAGTCAATTTGCATATTTTTTGAAAACATTTTTATTGAAAATTTTTTTCAAGATTACATCTTCCAATATGTCTTCCATTTCGTAGCACGCACTCACGGAATCGATTCATCGCATTTTGCATAACGCGCCTAAGCATAGCCGGCTCGATGTCGCGTATTTCTCGTTGGATATTTTGTTTTAGCTCAACGATATTCCTCGGAGTATTGAAGTAAACTTTGCTCTTAAGGTACCCTCATAGGAAAAAGTCCATGGGGGTCAAATCTGGTGATCGCGGAGGCCACGCGATACCACCAAAGCGGGATATCAATTTTTGAGGAAACAATTCACGAAGTTAGTCCATAGTGGCTCTTGCAGTGTGGCAAGTGGCGCCATCCTGCTGAAACCACGTTGAGCTGTAGGCTGGATGCTCTTGAAGTTGGGGTATAAAATAATTGGATATCATCTGCCGATACACCTCACCAGAAATAGTTATCGTACCACCTGTCGCATTTTCAAAAAAATACAGCAAGATTATTCCATTGACCGAAAGAGCACACCACACTGTCACTTTTGGGCTATGCAGCGGTCTTTGATGTTTTTGTCTGGGATTGACAACTGACCAAAAGCGACAATTTTGTTTGTTAACATATCCATTTAAATGTAAATGTGCTTCGTCACTCAAAAACACAGTATTCAAAGTGCGAAATCTCTCAATGATTGTCTGGCAAAAACTTTTACGTAAATTGTAGTCATTTTCATTTAGCACTATCTGTATTTTATAGGGATGGAATTTCAAATTACGTTTTAAAACCCGCTCTACGGTTGATTTGGTGACATTTAAAGCCGCCGCTCTTTTGCGTATTGACAAGCGTGGATTGCGACGAACGCGAGCTGCCACTTCGTTTATTGTTTCTTCCGTCCTTGAAATTCTGCTTGGGCCCGGACGCGGTTGATTCATAGCGGAACCGGTAGCTCGAAACTTGATAATCCATTTACGAATCAAATTTTCGCCTGGTCCATCGCGTAAACGTCTGATATTGTAGTGAGAACAAATCTGTCTCCGAGCCACAACTTACGATTCTCCACCTTTAAAAAACGCTTCGATAACGAACGCGTGGTGCCCACCCGGCCACTGCGACATCGTGACTAACGAATCCGCACGAACGACGAAGCTACTGCGCTCCTCCTTACTTACTTGCGCTTACTTGCAACGGTTTTCTAAATATTCAAATTTGAAATCCTAACTCTGCCGTGAGACACCCTGTACTTAAATGTAAAAGATTTGATGGTGGACGGATGTTTGAGACTCTTTCACGCAAAAACTACACAACGGATTTTGATTATATTTGGACTGATAGTAGTTTAGGCTCTGGATTAACATATTTATTACTTTATATCCGGTAAAATTTACGGTTCCATGGTGTAGACAAATTTCCTTTTGCGCGGAATCAAATCTAGTCTACTATAAAGATGTATCGACTCTCGAGTCCTAAAATTTATGCAAGACATCTGCATTCTCTTGTAAACAAAACGTCAAATGTACTTTACAATGTCACGTTGTGTCGTTGGCGTATATAAATGTTTGCTCCTGTGACTATACCTCTATCAAGACCTGGATAGTTCAAACGTTTTGAATAAGTAGTTTTTAGATAATTTCTAAGTATAGACGTTGACGCATTATACGAGGGCTGATTGATAAGTTTCCGAAACGACAAAGAAAAACTTCAAAAATCTATTTAAAATAAATTTATTTCTCAACGTAGTTTCCTTCTACGAGGGCGGCTCTGAAAATTTCGGGAATCAAGGAAGTGACACAACATTACTATTTAAAACTGTATTTATTGCTTTTCGAAGTATTCTCCGCGAAATTTGACACATTTTTCCATACGATGGAACCAATCATTGAAGCAACCATTCCATTCGGAAGTTGGGGTCTCCAAAATGGCCGTTTTGTAGGCGTCCACAGCTTCTTCAGGTGATGAAAATCTCTGACCACGCAATTTATTCTTTATTTTAGGGAAAGTATAGAAATCATTAGGGCTTAGGTCGGGGCTGTACGGCGGATGGTCTAATAATTCTATGATTTCTTGCTCTAAAAACTCTTTTGTTCTGTGCGCGGTGTGAGAACTCGCATTGTCGTGATGGAGGATGATGCGGCCGTTGCAGTTCTCTTTACGGAGTTCAGAAACGACCTGTGGCAAACAAATGTTAGCATACCATTCTGCATTAACCGTTCTTTGTCCCTCAAGAGGAATAGTCGCAACATGGCCGGTTTTGGAGACTCATTTTCGAACACCCAAACTCGTGACTGTCTTTTTGTTTCGGGTTCGTACGCGTATATCCAGGATTCGTCACCTGATACGATGTTGTATACAGCATTTGAGGATCCTGCGTGGAATCTTTCGAGAGTTCTGACGCACCAAGTAACGCGAGCCGCTTTTTGCTCTTCACAGAGCAAATGCGGTATCCATCGGGAAAACAACTGTTTTACACCTAATTGTTCATGCAAGATTATTTGTATTTGACTCATGCCAATGTCTAAAGTTGCCTGAATTTCGCGGTATGTCACATGTCGATCTTCCTCAATCAGCTTACGCACAGCATCAACGTTTTCTTGGGTGACTGCAGTTTTTGGACGACCTTGACGGGGATCATCACTGAGCTTGACACGTCCACGTTGAAATTCAGCAAACCAGCGATAAATTGTGGTTTTGGACGGGGCTTCGTCACCAAATGCAGAAATCATCCGGTCAACACACTGTTTTTGTGTTAAACCACTTCGAAAGTCATAATAAATCATAGAATTTTCTCGGGTCAATTCCATTTTCTCAACGACTAAACAAGTTTGACAAGACCTTGTGACAAGACCGAGAATCTTTTTTTAAATAAATAAACGGTATTCGATTTTTAAAACCAAGGAGTTTTAAATTAAAAAGATTTTAATATGACAGGAACAGTGGAAATATTCCATTCCCAATACTTTTAGTGCAGCCCTTGTACCTCGATGCATTTAGTCCAGCACTTCTCCAATGCCGTTACACCAGTTTGATAAAATGTTTTCTCCAACCCCTCAAAATACTCGTCCACGGCAACAATGACTTCTTCATTTGATGAAAATCTCTGGCCACCTTAGTTAGGTGGCCAGGTGGTTTCTTCAGGTTTGGGAATAAATGGAAGTCGCACGGGGCCAGATCCGGGGAAAAAGGTGGACGCGGTAGCAATTCGAACCGCAATTCATGGAGTTAGGCGACTGCAACCATTGACGTGCGTGCAGGTGCGTTGTCATGGTGGAACAAAATTTTTTTCTTGGCCAAATGTGGTCGTTTCTTCTGGATTTCTTCACTTAATTTTTGCAGCAAGCTTGCGTAGTACTCTCCATTTATTGTTTTTCCTTTTTGCAGATAATCCACCAAAATAATCCGTCGAGCATCCCAAAAAACAGTCGCCATCACTTTGCCGGCCGACAAACCCGTTTTTGCTTTCTTCGGCGCAGGTTTTCCGCTCTCAGTCCACTGCTTAGATTGTTCTTTTGTCTCGGGAGTATAATGATGTATCCAGGTTTCATCGACTGTTACATAACGCCGCAAAAACTCATTAGGATCTCGGTTAAACAGCGCCAATACAACACTCCGATGAATCGTCCACTCGACGTTGCTTTTGGTCTACAGTGAGCAAACGCGGCACCCATCGCGCGCAAAGCTTTTTCATTCCCAAATGTTGGTGCAAAATATTAAAAACGCGTTCAGATGAACTGCTCACCATCTCTGCTATCTCTCGCAACTTTAAGCGCCGATCATTCAATACAATTTTGTGAATTTTTTTGATCATGTCCGGATTCGTGACTTCATTTGGACGGCCAAACCTGTGGGCGTCTTCGCAGCTCTGCTTCCACGTTTAAAATCAGTTACCCAGGTGTGAATTGTACTTAATGCAGGAGCAGAATTACCTAAAACACTGTCTAGCTTGGTTTTAATCTGGGTTGCTGTTTTCTCTTTTAAAACGTAAAACTTTATCATCGCACGAATTTCGTTTCTTTCCATTGTTAAGAGAAAGTTCTACGTCCTCTCAAACAAATTCCATCAGTTCGATTAAATTCAAATTAGGCGTTCTATTTTCAAAAAGATGCCAGAATATAATGTAATATTCCTTTTTTGCGTATCATTTTTTTAAGTTCGTCGTTTCGGCCAGTTATCAATCAGCCCAGGTATTAGGTCATTACATATGAAATTGGCGTTTTGTAAAGGAGGAAGTTCCTCCGAGGAACATAAAGTCGATTTTTTTTAAACATAATATATTTATTTATTCAAAGTATATACCATTGCTATTGTATATCTAAGTATAGACGTTGACCCATTATATTAGGTCATTACATATGAAATTGGCGTTTTGTCGTACATTTTGCCACTTTGATCTCAAATATATCTTCTTTGGTTAGGAATTCCAATTTATACCACTATTTACTCATGCATTTGTGTTTCGAAAACAGTAATTCATTTGTTTTTTTCTCTTTTGGTTTTTTCTTTGCGTTACTCTGTTAAGAAAATGGAAAACTTGAAATATCGTATTATTTTCGAGTACGAGTTCTACCGTGTCACCAGTGCTGCAGAAACGGCTCGAAGGATTAATAATGTGTATAGCGGCGGTGGCGGCAAAAGAAAACAGAGGTTTTTTGGTTCCGTTTTCGTTCTGGAAATTTCGACCTGCAGAAAAAGCCCCGGAGACCAAAGTTGATAATGAAGAATTGAAGGCTATTGTGGAAGCGGATCCATAGCAATACGAGTACATATAATAATATGCGTACGTGTGTATGCGCGCGTGTATTTCAGACGGGCAGGTCCGTGGTCACCCGACAAAGGCCTACCGGCGATAAATGTCACCGTCTCTTTTTCTTCTCATAAGTATGTCCTGCCTGTTATAGGAGCCAAAGGGGATGTATATCAGAGAAAGTCACCGCTACATTTATCGCTGGTTGCCACCAGCGATAAATGTAGCGGTGACTTAAATTGTTTGTCTAATGCACTTTTTAGGGTTCCGTAATACTCAACTTATAATTTCGCTCTGTCCGTCCGTCTGTCTGACTGTCCGCGCTTTTAGCTTCTGTAATTATGAATATAAATGGATGAAATTTGGTGTAGTTTATGATTATAATATGATATAATTTTACATTTTAGGGGTGTCTCTCCATACATGTGAAGGGGGAAATAAAAATATTTTTTCATTCTACCCCATCGTGTGGAATATCGTTGAATAAGTCTTTTAATCAAGCCAAGGTTTCATATTTAAATCAATCAACGCTTTCTTCACGCAATTTTTGAGCTTCAGAAAGCGTTCAGATTTATGGAATTCCACCTTGTTTACTCTTTCAATTATTTGAAAATAAAAATGTTCACATAACAATTTCGACAATCTTGTCTCAT